>JAZBGZ010001110.1:11038-22661 GCA_037414795.1 Stenodera caucasica | reverse complement strand
TGCAAATTCGCAAATAATTCAACTGACTCAATATTTTCGAATACACGTAACTACAACTAATAATGATCCAAATGATTTCATAAATAATCAAATATGAATGACTCGAGTATAAAAACATAAAATAAGAATTGAATGTATAATTAATGATGTTTCATTTTCATGTCCCAGTATAGCTAAATGAGAATTGGCGGTAGACCTCTAACCGAAATAGCCCCCTTTTGGGGCAAAAGAAACAGAAACGTTTTCAAGAAATTGTAGCGTGGACCCGACAAAATGCTCGCAGTAAATAAACGAAAAAAAAAACAGCTGTGTAGAGAACATGTTTAAATGGTGTTTCACTGTAAGAAAACATCAAAAATTGCAATATTAATTGTTCATTTAGTTGAACGAAAAATTTGGTTTCATCAAGAATTTATTCGACGTCGGCTCCGGTAATCTTATTTAGAACAACAAAGCTCGAAGGTTTCCTATATTTTTTTCTACCCGGAATATTTCTTCTCTAGCGATATCATAAATTGGGGAACTTTCTAATAGAACCAACTGCTTGTTTTTGTTGTTTGATTTTCTCCATGAAACTTTTTGTTGATTTTTCCCTAACAAAAATATTACAAATAAATCACAACTTTCAATAGACGTAATTAGTATCCTATTTCATGAAACAAACCATATGGTATTTTCTAATCAACAAATTGACAAGCTTCGGATCTAATAAGCCTGAAGATTTATGGGAAATTAATTGGAAATAATGGATGCGACATTCCCGGCGCCTCCACCAATTTCAATCTGGTTAAACTATCTTTAATTGAGTATATCGACTTTATTTACAACCAAACTTGATCGATGGAATATTTGACTTGTAGTCTGTGAAATATTGAAATATCATCAATAAAATGAATCAAGTCAATTTTTTTTCTTATTTACAATGAAATAGAAATAAAACTCAGTGGTTGGGAAGCGATGATTTGTTACATTCAGATGCCATATCTTGAAGGTAAACGTTCACTTTACAAATAATAACGAATGAGCTGAATTTGAATAAATCGATTGAATTACCATACCCTAATTTTTTCTAAACTCGAGACGATATGTCAAGAGAGGGATTCCCAGTTAGAAGATACAAAACACGATATTATATTTTTGTTGACGTAACTTCATTTGATACGAACAGAGTTGTCTAGAAAGGATGATGGAAACGAATTTTTCACATTTTTTATATTGCAAACGGAATAAAACAAATCCAGGACTTCATCGAAAACATACAACATAATGTGCGAATACATCACAAGGTCTAGTTTCATTTTTTCAAGAATTGATTTCATGAGGAGTCCAATTTGAGTCAAAAGAAAAATGGGAAATGATGAATTTTTTGTCGTCGATATTTTTTACGGGCTCAGTTCCTTATCTACGGAGTCAATAAATAAGAGTTTTTGATTGAAAAAATCAATATTAAGATTGATTTTTTCTCCGAAAAAAAATCATTTCCCAGAATAGTAGTCTTGCAGGCGTTTTAGAAAGAATTCAGATCTGAATCAGATGAGTTCTCATCAATAAATTCGACTAGAGAAAGATTTATAAAATAATTAGGAATACTTGTTGACTGGGAAAAAGATCTTCTTCGAGGAAAACAATAATAAGGAACTATTGACGGCAACTTCCTCTAGAAAAACTTGAAAATGTCACAAAAGCCAGATTGCTAATCGACTCGGTTCTTAGAAACCTTTGCCTCAATAGAATCGAGTATTATGGCTAAAATTTTCTCAAAGGGTTATTTAGATAGGGCTATATCACTTGGAAATTCATGTAAATTCGACTGAATTATTATTTATAGGACAGCTTTATGATATTGAAACAAGACAATTCTAGTTATGTTCAGATTTATTTACAAAACGGAACTACTAAAGTTGGAACAATTGATATTTATGTTGGCAACTTGTCTTGATCACCGAAAGCCTAAAATATGGCTATTTACTGAATTTTCCATTTTCCCTCCTACACATCGATGAAAAATTAATAGAAATATCTATAGATTCGCAAATATTTGAGTGCGAGAAACTCAATTATCTTTCGAATTAGAAGCGAGGACTTTGCTATTTTCGCGTAAATATTTTATTGAGCGAAAGATAAGATGAAGAAAAACAGGATAGAATCAAGTTTAGGTGAGCTTTTTCCATGAAGAATCCCGCGTAAATTCCTGTTCATCTAATAAATAAGCAACATATCCAATTTATTCGAGATCTATCTCACGTCTCATGTTCGAATATTCTATTTCAACAACAACAACATGAAAATTGTTTTTGTGCTAATAATTCATCCGATGAAAACAATTAAAATTTACATGAACAATTTGTAGATTAATTTGTGCAAAATAAATTCACCGATAAGGTTCTGATCATTCTATCGGGTTCTATTTCAACAAAAGTCTATTATCAGATGGAAAATCAATTGAAATTTGGCTCGAAAGATTGACGAATTGAATTATTTTCAATTTTCAAGCGAACAGATAACGAAATCTGTCGTATAAATAATATGAATCTCTGTCATTTCATTGATATTGTGTTGTTGGAATTCAATAAAAAAAAGGTATTATTAAATTGTGCGATTTCAATAGAATCGAATTTATGAGAAATGGGGGGGGGGGGATTTTCAAAGTTCCTGCTCGATTCGTGTTATCGATTCGAGATAGCTCGAACAAAACTGGGATAATTGAGAGGCTCAATTGTTTATTAGAAGAGAGATAATTCTGATCACACTCAATTTTAATGAGGCTCCCCATAGACGAATTCGCCTCACTGACGTGTGTCAATAAGGCTTGCTAACAGGCTGAGATATTAATCATTTTTTGTGAATAATTGAGATCGAGCCCGATCAATTATTCGTGTGTGTTGAATCTGGGACTCCAGTAAAAATGTTAATTTTTTTGATGAAAAGCTAATATTGATGATTAGTCGGCTTTAGAATTTAAAAGGCTTTCACTTTGTAATTGTAGGCATAAAGACGGGCCTCAACTCGGCTTTGATTTCAGAGAACATGTAATTACGAAAAAGAACTTTGAAAAATATTAATTGAACAACCCCACACTTTAGTTAATAATTTCCGTGATTCTCTTTTCATTTTATTTCGAATCGAATGTCACTAGCAAGAAGACATCAATTTCCTACTCTATTTCACCGATAAAAATTGAAATGTCTGTTATGTTGAATAGAAAAATCACGATAGTCGAAAACTGAATCGACATAATACAGTTCTTGAAATTATGCCATGTTGAATCAATAAAAAAATAAGTACACGACAAATTCTGTTGGAGTTTACAATGATTTGGATCAAATATATTCGACTAGTAGTCGATTTATTGAAATGTCACTAAATTTGAAATGAGTAACTGACAGTTGTACAAACATATAACGGGAAATGTTTATTTATTATTGTTTTTGAAGTTGACATACAAATCAACAATACTTTAATAAACATTGATTATTGCTCGTAGAATTTCCATAAAAAAAATTAAACTTTAGCCCAACATTCATGGAATAATTTCCAGTATCTTTATTGAAATGTGTTGCGGTCACTATTGTGGCCAACTAGTCGTATTCCGGATTGTATTTCCGGTGGAATCATCGACCAATAGCAGAATTGCAATAACACGAGCCTTGTACACAGATTAGAAATTGTTGATCCCTCGGGTAAAATTCAACCTTATCGCACAAAACGTAACAAAAATTCGTATCTCAAAATAATCGAAAAAGTTGTCGAATTATTGGCGAACAATTGTTATAGATATCGACAATTTTCGCGAACTTAATTTCGATTTAGGAGAATAATAAGATCTGGGAAATTTTCTCAACTAGTAACTACAATTTCAATATCAGATCCCAGCTAGACGATTTGAAGTATAAAAAAATATTCTAATTTCGGTTATTCAAAATTCCATTAGATTTTTCAGGACGTTATTTCTTGGAGATTTCCATAGATATTCGATTACATTTTTTTTTTTTATAGCAACAAACAGAAGGGTATTATAGTAATCAAACAAAATGATGAGACTTGAAAAAATTCGCCTGTAAATTACCGCGTTTATATGGATTCAGAACATAGACTGATTAAATATTTTTTTATGTTCTCATCCTATTCCTGTCCGCTCATAAATTATTTGTTCAACGTCGTTTAGAGTGGGGTCATCTGGCTATATTACTGGATTTTTGTGAATTTCACTCGATTAATATTCACATTAACGCTAAGCCTCAAGAACTCCACTATCGAATAAGCACAAATAGATATTAACGTTGTGGTAGAGCCTTAAAATTACAATTGGGAAATATTAGTTTAATAACAACAACAAATATAATTCTATGTTATAATTTCGAAACAAGCGTATTACTTGTTTATGATTATGAATATTTATTTTATATTCTCTATTGTTGCAGAGCTTCGTGTTTCGTGTAATTGAACATCCGCATATACCAAATTTTCTACAATGTGTTTCATTTGAATTCTTCAAAACACCAGCCCAAGAAATTGCCTACAATTTAACATGTGTTATGTGCATGTATTTTATACCGTTGTTCGTCATCATTGTCGCTTATACCGCAATTATGTGTGAAATTTCTAAGAATTCAACTAAAGGTAAGTTTCAGCTCTTGAATATCGTTATAATAAAGTAGGGAAAACGACTTTAAGAAATTACATTTCTGAACAACGGAAATTGAAGAAGACTATAATCGATTCTTGGAACAATACACCAATTGCCATTTTAATCGATATTTCCTCATCTAAATCTTTATCAAGTAGTTTAATCAAGTATCAATCGCTTTCATAAATAAAAGCTATAGAACTTTCAGATTCAAACGGTGAAATTCCGGTACAAATTACTTGTCATTTTCCACCGAAACCAACGATAATTACTCAAAAATAATTTTTTATAACACAACATTGAAACTCTCACTGGTGTAATATCATCGATTGATGACGTTTTAGGCCCAACGATATTAATTCGTCATCGAATCATTAGACCAATGTCTAATTCTTGATGAGATAGCTCAATCGTTCGTATTGTTTCGCAGTTCTATTTGAGTTGATGATGGCAAGAAATTCATAATTTCGCTCTAAAACACATAAATCATCGCTTTAGTTTCTATTACTTTTATATCCGATCTTTTCCCATCATTATTGTATTGCGATATAAAAGAATTTTGTTCAAATTTGGAAATGAATCGAGCTTTAGTCTGAACCAGGCGTTTATATCAAATCCGCTCATTTATTTTGATAGACAAAGAATTATACTGCGTCATTCAATTTGATTAATAACAAGCTGATAACGTTTGTGTTTCGGCTCCAAAAAGCAAATTAACACGCCTGTTTTCTTTTTCCATTAGTAATTTGTGTGAGATTCGAAAAAAATGGGAAAAACTCAATTAAAATATGGTCGATTGAGAGTTTGTTTAGGATTTATTCTTTTTTTTCCACTTGTGATTTTTCGCGAGTCTATAGTTTAGAATTCGATTGTTTGAAATTCATCAATGCGCAATTCTAAATGTTGGCTAGCCTACCACTGTTTTTCAACATTCAAATGTGGCTTTAAATGGAATTCGATGAATTGTAAGCGAAAACTCACAACTGAGACATTGTGGAATTTTATTCAACTCTATTGTGAGTTTTACAACAAGGCCATGTTTCATCCACTCATATTAACATACAAATAAATTTGTGAATTGTAGGAGAATAAAACAATAAAATTTCCCCAACTCACATTAAGCTCTATTCCATTGAGATGACTTGGATTGTTTGGATGACGTGAAAATTGAGAGCGAAGAATGAGCAAATAAAAGGGAACGAATAATTGATCGATTTACTTAAAAAATCGATTAATCACAGATATTGGGCAATACTTTATTGAATTGGAAAATTGAAACTCTTTGAATACTTGTGATGTGGAAATTTTGAACGTAGATGAAGTCTTTGTTTAGAGTTGTTGAAATTCTCAAGAGTTTATCTTGTTTTTATAGAGGGCTCGGTTTTTTTTTTTGAAATTTCCCGAACAATACTTTTCCAGTAAATGTTCGCACCTTTCTTTGTCGAAAACTATACGATACCCTAATCTTTTCTTTTCTTATTATCGTTTGAAGGTGGTTCATTCGATTTTAGACAAGACCCCGTTTCAGTTGTTTGCACATTAACCCTACCGTGAGCCTATCTATTCTACCATTCACAGAGAAACTCGCTCGATTTGATTATCTTTCTTCTATTTCCATTTTCCAGCTCCAGAAAATAGAAAAATTTGATGTGTCCTAAAACATGAATTTGAAAATTCTCAGATAATTCAATATGCAATTGTAATGTGATCGATTCAAAAGTGCAATTCGGACTTGGAAAGCTTCCAATTTGAGATTTTCCAATAATCGAGCTGCAAAATCCCATAATTATCAACAAATATTGAAAAATATTGTTAGTTTTGTGGTAAATTGTGTTCAAACAGCGACAATTCCCACTATATTCTGTAACAAAACTGAATTCTCTTCGAATCGACTAGTTGGTATTGTGTCGAAGATAATGCGAAACAGGTCGATTCGGAAGTAATTTATATTGTCTTTGGTAACGAATTTTGTCTGAATTTCTACAAGAAATCGAATTTATTACACTCTAAATTGAAAGTCGAAGTCAATATCATCTGACAAAGTGAGAAATATCACTTTATACGTTGCGTGTTTATACCGGTTTTGTTCGACATCATTCCAACATGAGCTTTTTTAATTAGCCCATCAATGCACAGAATATCAATTTCTACTATAATAAATTTTGATCAAAGTCACGATTTTATCAAGACTGCGATAATAAAATTGTACTGTAATCCAACGAAGCGCTAGATTTTTGGTGGATGCGCCGGACTAAAATAATAATAGTGAATATAATTTTATCAAATTTTATTTCGAGTTAATTTGAATCATAAATTAGATTAATTGCGGCGCCTCCACCAAATATCATCATATTAAACAGTCGTAATAATCATGATTAATTTTATTCCGGAAATAAATTGGATTAATGTACAGCCAATCAATGTAAAGCAGACAAATTTATTTTAAATGGATTTGTCAGTTGTCAAATAAAATTTCGTTTTTAAAGCAACTGAATATATTAGTTTAGAATTCCAATAAAATCTTGTCTTCTAATTAGTTTCATTCATTTGTATTTTGTTCAATTCTATAGCGATTCCAGGATTCTAATGAAAAAATGAATTCAATAAAGTCCACGTGGCGTGCAATAAATATCTGTTTAAAAAGGCGAATTTATCCTAGAGAAATCCATGTGAATCAACAATCAATATTGATGATGATTATATTTGAAATGGATGCATGATTAGGAACGTTTTATTTATTCGGTTGTTTATCGACTAATCGTAAGATAATCTAGAAATAATGGCAATTGGCTGCGTCACATCTATTTTTGTTGTGAATCCTCCAAAAAGTTCAAACTCAGCTTATTCTGCGATAAAATCAAATTAATTAGAATTTATTTTTTTAATGACAATTCTGTTTCTTGTTTTCAGGCGAATCCTATCGGACTTCTAACGGAAGAATGAGATTGCGACGATCCGATATAAGTAATATCGAAAGGGCAAGAACACGAACTTTACGAATGACAATAACTATTGTTGCTGTCTATATTTGGTGTTGTACTCCCTATGTGATCATCACTTTATGGTGAGCTTTTTTGTTTGTCGTCGATCTAAATCTGCATAAATTGAGTTTCAATCGAGTGATCAAAGCTTCGGTAATTGCGCCAGTATAAATGAGATTATTGCTGAAATTTATCGAGAATATTGCGCTCTCCAACTAGATAATAAATAATTTATCTGTAATATCTATAAAAATAGTTTTGGGGGCTTATAATAAAAAAAAATCTTGAATCGCTCTTGATTTCTATCCGACGTAATTAATAATTAAAACAGGGAATTTGACCCAAGATTGTGTGCAATCCAATATTACTACACCTTTTGGAAAATTTATATGAAGAATTTTGAGTGTAATCAATCGAGCTATATCGCTTATTTTGATGGGATATCATGAATAGGTTATTCAAATTTAACATAAATCTCTCTTCATGATCAAAATTCAGGGCCCTATCATCGATTAATATTAATTCTTCACACTTCAATAATACCAAAAGGCTAGAATTACATGATTGAATGGGATAGATGAGAAAAGCTCCAGAATTAATGCTGATCAATTGTTGTGGTAATTCATCCCCTTTAAAACACAAAATTTAATCTCATTAATAAGTATCAAAGATAAATAATAATGGGAAATTGTTTGTTTTCGGAGCTTTTGTTATAAAATATAACAATTCGATACAATAGTGCATTTCAGTGAAATTTTCAATTGATTAAAAAGTGACAAAATTTCATATTTATCACAAAATAAATCGCTAACAAACAACAATTCGAATAAATTGAAGTACACATTTCGAAATTGTAGCATTCACCTAATTGGAAAATTGAAAAAAGTAATAAACAAGCTTAAGTTATTCTAGGCTCAATTCCTGCTATGATTTGCAAAAAAACTCGCTAAGCCCAGATAAGACCCTTTGTTGCTTAAACTTTTGTTGAGTGTTTGAAATTCTTGATTATAAACTCCAAGACATCATTTCTACTAGAAACATGAAACCGGAAATACCTAAGAAACCGTAAATTACGTGAACAACAATTAACAAAAGTCTTTAATCAAACCTCTGTCAAATTTCCAGTACGAGCAACATTAGCGTCTTAAAATGTCTATCAAATATAATAGACTTTTTTCTATATTCGTACGGTTCTCTTATCAATTATAACACGATTTGAGTTATCAGTAAATTCTGTTGTTATCTGTGGAGATACCTGAGTGAAATTGTAATTATAAATCAGGAGAAATCCACAGTGAACATTAAGCCGGAAGTTGGTAATAAATTGGCGAATAGGTGAATTATTTCCCCATTTATTTTCCACTAAGTACAGTTTGAGTTGTCGATTTGACTTTTATTGGAGAATTTCTGTAGACGGAAAATATGATTTTCCAGATTCATTCGAATAATTAAAAAACTAATTAATTAATTCCAGTTTGAACTCATCTTCGCTTCTCTACGGAATTGTATCTTTTATTATTTTATTTACAACAAAAATTGAATCAAACAAATAGAATTTTCTATTCTCATTATATCAACAAAGTCATTCTTTAGAAGTCAAAAGGAAAAATATAATAAGTGAGTAGAATGATAAAAAAAAAATACAATAAATTCTGGACATCAAGAGCATCGTAAGATCAAAAAGGAATAGTTGAAATGAATTCAGGACCGGAACCGGAATTTCGGTTTGAAATACCGTTTTTAGAGTGATTCTACTCACAAAATCTAATTACTTTTGTGAAAAATTTGTTTTAAAATTCGAAAACTCAATTATTCATGATTATCTCAATTAATCTACAATTTCTATAGTCATTTGGTGTATTCTAATTAATGAATAACCGAGCTCTTTCCCAAACAAAACATTCAAAAAATTGGTGGATTTCGGTGGGTTATGGAAATTCAGAATTTGTGGACATATAACGAAAAACTGAAACGAAGGGTGGAAATACTACTCAAACAATTGAAAATTCAAATTGAACAGGTTATTCTTGTTCCAATTGTCAACACTGTAATTTTATAGCCCTCGAAGGGTCACAACTGGGCTTTGTTCGCTCCTATACTATCACTACGATAAGAATTCGATTATTTCACATCTAAATTTCGACTTGTCTGAAAAACGGGAAAGATTATTTTCTTTCAATGAACAAAAAATCAACATCTTCGTGATAGAAAAGCGATCTAACTTCAACGCAAATCGAGTCAAATTTATTGTAGTCTTCATCTTATTAGCTCAATTTTCCTGTAAATCAAGATGTTGTCAGTTTTCCTATTAAGACGAATTTGACGATAAGGTGGACTAATTCTAGATCATATTGTTGGGTGTTAATAATTTTCGACTTATCACAAATAATGTTAATAGCAAACTGCGCCCTAATTCTGACCTTCCAGCAATAATTAAGCCACAGGGCATGTTTGAATTGAATATGATCATTGGATCCTGGTGAATTCCCAAACAGATGGGTAATGTTAATTAAAGTCATCAAGAAGGGTCCAGAAATAATATCTCACTCTGTAGGTGGTATATTTCTTGTTCCTTAAATACATAATTTTCACTTTATCTAACATCCGAAAAGGGCCTTTGATCAATTATTTTAGGTCGCATTATATAATTGTGAGTCAATGAAGTTGATTATCTCAATGAGCTACAAATACTCGAAATTGTTGACAATTTCGTCTGAATCAAATAACAGAAATATCTCTAGAGAGATGCCAGTAAATCCATCTCACTCTTGTCGATATCAATTGACAAAGACAGAGAATTAGTGAGCCACTTTGAAATGTTATATGAACCAAGTTTTGATTGATTCTATCAAATTCCAGGTATATGTTCGATAGAGAAGGTGCTCGTCAATTGCCTCAATGGCTACAAGACACATTCTTCATCATGGTAGTTTCGAATAGTTGTATGAATCCAATTGTTTACGGAAGTTACGTCATCAATTTCCGGCGAATTCGTTGTAGATGTCTTTGTTCGACAAACGACACTGAATGCAACATCAACAGTAAGTATCCAAAATTATCAAAAATACAGGAATTATGCAGAATTCAACAGCCGCACCTCCGATTCATTCACACAACGCAATCTAACTTGAATTAAAAACTAACAGTGAGCAACTTTAAGTTTTTGACTTAACTTGAGTGAAACTCAAAACCCGGTTTGAGTCTGTAAAATAATTAGTAATTTTCTATTCTGAAAGCTTTTCGTTAGATTGAAAATTGAGGAAGTTGAAGCCTCTCAAGTATTGCTGTCGAGGAAACCTTTTAAAAATAATTGGAGACAAATTTTAGTTATTTAATATTCAAATTGTGCGCTAAATTTAGATAATGATAGAAGTTCATTCATCAATTTAGTTGATTTTCCGTCAAAAATCATCAAAAATTGATATATGGTAATTTTCATTTCTTGAATGAGTTTTTCAGCGAATTCCCAACTCTAAAGGGAAATTTATATTTTGAAAACGAAATAGAGAGCTTTGTTTCGTTTTTCTTGTATCGATGCATGTTCGTTTTAGATATTTCAACAGTATGATTTATTGACTATGATTATTTTCGTTTGTTTTCTATATCTCTATTGTCTATTGATCGAGTTTAATAACTTTTGTTTTATTTACTGTCATGAGAACTTTTTCGATCCTATTCCCGGCCAAAAATTCACAAAGACGATATTTCACTATCGAAAAAGAAATTTATGCTACAAAAACACAAAATAAATACGAAAAAAACACAAAACTCATTTCAGTTGAATGATTGGTTTAAAAACGTGTCGATCTTAATTCCACTAGATTTTCCAATCAACTATATCGGATTAAATTGTTCGTTTCAAATAGTAGAGATAATTTTCCACATATCCACGATGATTGCCTGCTAGTTTTTTCTTTTTATAAGACAAACTCTATTTAACGTGGCTCGTTATAGCAATTAGTTTCATGAAAAAAAAAACCCCAGATGGCGAACCTCATCATTATTATTATTAATC
>JAZBGZ010001110.1:0-10057 GCA_037414795.1 Stenodera caucasica | reverse complement strand
TTTTTTTTCGGTAACTATTTCCGTGTTCGGCTGCCGCTAATTTTCTCAATTTATAATAATAATCCTCGGAAAATTTCGGAGAGTTTAATCTAAATTCACTCACTAATTAGTTAATTGGTCGATTTCAGATGGAGAAACACAAATGGCAGCCGGGCGGGGAAGAAGTATAGCTCGTGGCGTAATTAAATGTGTTCTGCGAATGCAAAAAGGTAAGAGAATTCACTCTTTTGAAAAAAGTACACTTACATTCTTATTTTCTCTCGAATTTCAAATATGACAGAATTAATTAAATTCGAATTAATCAAATTGAAGCTGAATCCAACTGTCTGTTAGAAAATTAATAAAAGATGAGCTTTTAATTGTGATTTAAAGCCGACAAATGAATCCACAACCTTTTGATAATTAATAATATTCCAATTTTTTTGGCACAATAACAAATTTACGTACCGATAAAGACCATTTTGTGAATTCATTCAAATGAACGAAACGTGGAAACTGGTACAATAGGGGTGAAATAGCTCCGAAAATAAATATTTTTCGACTCCCACATGTGAAGTTAGCTGCAAAGTATTTATGGATTCTGACATCGCAAGAATACAGTAAATAAGAGCTTCAGCTTTCATTCTTTTCATTGGGAACAATCATTTCAAAAGAGAAGTTGCTCAATTTTTTACCGTCTGTGATATTGAAAAGAGAACGACAAAAATATATTGAATTTCGATTTCCCCATTAGATTAAAAAAAAAACTTGACCGTAAGACTTACAATTTGACCTTAGATTGAGTCACTTTCAAAAGCCGTCCGACTCGATGAAAATAATTACGAATATCGATTGATATTTGAGATTTCATAGACCAAGAACGAAACTAACTGAAGTCTCAGGAGACTTTTTTGTCTCCTATCATATCATCCATATCTTGATTAGTTCTACGGTAACTCATCACTTTCCAGATTAAAGTATTGATCAGGCAGTCAAATTTGTCCTTGCGATCGAAAAGTTTATTGATCTTAAATCAAAAATTGAGAATAATTCACGTTTGTTCGTATTTTTATCTCTCCAAAAGTCCATCATTGAATATTGAGAGTAAAATGACGTGAATATATCGAGAATGCACCTTCAACTAGTTTCAACTTGTTGTGAAATCAAATTAATCTGAAACCTCAACTAAACTAAATATTCTAGAATGTGGCGATTCGCTAGAAATTTTTGCAATACTTGAAGATAACTCGTTGGAATTTCACGTGAACAATAATTTCAATTCAGATACAGAATTATTAAATTTCATAAACTATTTTGCACGTAATTCATAAAAAAGGCGCTTTTATAACGAAACTATTCAATTACTAAACAAGAAATTCTTGAAGCGCAATTTAATATTGTATTCAGCTCGTATTTGATGTTATTCTAGTGAAGTAGAACAGCAGTTGAAGTCTGCGATTTCAAAACCACTTCAACTTTACCATTATAAAATTTAACGAAACTGCACAAAGGTTACTTTATTTAGAGAACTGAAAGCGTAAGATTCATAAACATTATTGAAGAGTACTGAATATAGCGATTTTCGGTCACCAATTTACTGTATTCCGCTCTATTACACGATTAAAATATTTGAAAAAAATATTAATCTATATCGGTAACTTCGAATTCGTCGTTTGTGAAAAATGGTGGATGCGCCGGGCGGGGGCCTGAACTTTTTAACGCTATATTCGAATAAATCACGATCAAATATTTTTTGTTTGATGATATTTTCAACAGGTAGTCACGAAAGAATATTTCCATCGAAATAAGAACGGAAAATGAGTTCTTCTCGGAGAATATAAATCTCCACCTATTCAACTTCTTATTTATTTTTTTTATTATCCCGAATTATTATCAGCTTCAGTGAACAACCAGCATGTCTCTAAAGAGCACGGATATTCCAAAAAAAGCTCAACGTATTTGATATTTGAAGTATATGTTGAATTTGTTTTCCAGTGGGTTCTGGGACTACTCGCAGTACAGCCACAATCCATGGTGTTGTCGGCGTTGGGGCCAATATACGATCATCTACAAAAAAAACCATCGCGAATAATATTCTAGAAAAAGTAAGTTTGTAAAGACATTCGTTTTGTTAGAAATTGAGAATGTAATTCGCTCTCTAAAATATTGTCACTGTCTAAAGTCTTCTTATTTGCTGTTGTTGCTTCTATACGAGAAAAAAAATGAGATTCAAATTGGTTTATTGTTTCAGTAACAAATCAAACACTTTAGAGAATTTTGGCAAGAAATATTCACAAAAGCCAACAATTCACGTTCATAACTGAATTTTTTGTTATTAAACCGTTCAAAACCTTCGAATAGAGGGAGACTTTGAATAATTCAAAGTAGAATTCTCAAAATTCCAACGTTTTCTTGTTATACTCTAGCATGACGATTATTTGATTAGACTCTTCGAGCTCTAACTGAATACAAATTTCTGAAATGAAAAATCTTCATATCAGTTATAAAATTGAGAATATCATCGAATTCCCACAGAAATATCCTCCATACATGACTTGAATTAATCAAATGAGGGCAAAATTCTTTGCTAGAATAATTTATAAATCTCTCCAATACTAATCAAATTTTTGAAAGAAAACTTAGAAAAACATAAATCTATAGACAAACCTTCTGATTGAGATATTTCGAAATTGACTTTCAATTTCACGAATAAATAGAAGCAATATTAACAATAGAATTTTGGGCTCAATCGGGACTTATCCACGCTACGGCGCATTTTTGGTGGATGCGCCCACAATTTTTCGTTCAATATTTATCAATGATAATCTGCGACGCTTCAATCATAAATACAGCATCGAATATTGTTTGTGATATTATTGAATAGATCAAAATCGGAGCTTACTTTTATCGTTTTATAATATTTTTTCGATTAAGTCATTCTAATTGAAATTTCTATCATCAGCAACCCAATCCATCGTCATCTGATCGATCATCCAACAATTGTGGCCATTTACCATCATCGAATGGGTCGCATAAACGTAATTATCGATTGAGTTTTCATAGTGAACCGTGTACAAGAACCAAAATGATGGCCGAGGAGTATTCATTGAACGATGGCCTATATCAAACAGCTAATCATTCAGTCCAATTTGCATCTGATGTTTTATAGGGAAGAGATATATCACCGCAATGTGGTGATATTGAAATGGACTTGAGAACAACAACAGTTGTTTTACAACAATCAACAACACCAACACGAACGGCCAGTTTCTATAATTTCGAAAAGGCACGTACACGAAATATTTAGTGTTGTATTGATGTTTTCGATAATAATCGAAATACACGAGAATTTTTATGTTAATTTAAATTTGTGAGAATGTAATCATGACTGAGATACCTAATTAATTAGAATAAGAAAATGATATATATTTCATATTTTTGTAAATTCGACTAGATCTTGAAACGAGCATTTTCTCAATGTAAATACATTAGAATTATCATCAAATAACCATCCATCACACAACAAATGTTTCAATGTTACGATTATTGTACATTTATATTAGTGATCCACTCTTAGTTGATTTATTTGAAACTGAAAAAATCCGACTAAAAGTGGACGTCTAATACCGCTAATAATTGTCTGTGATTCAACCCCGTATTGTGAAATAAATGTGGCTATTTGAATCCAACACAACCCTTTTATTTAATAAAGTCTCAATTAAAACCAATTATATTTTTTTGTATAATCTACCAAAAAATCGATTATTCGGATTTGGCATTTGATTGAGGCGATCAACAGTTCTGAAAAAATTAATTGAAAATTTCAATAATTAAAACAAGTTAATTTCCATTAATTCGCTCTTAATTGATGTGAAGTGAGCCAGCAAAGTTAATAAAATTAAAAATATTGTAATCACTCGAAAATTAGCATTTCAACAACTGACCCTTAATCTCAATAAAAAGCGATCGTGGAAGACGTAAAATTTCCATTATCCATGTTCGAGAGGACAATAAAACTGTGTTGAAATTGTCGAATAAACTCCACTCTTTAAATGATAATAAAGCTTCGATTTTATTGTTTTGTTTGTTGAACGAAATGGAAACTGTTGAATGATAATGATTGAAAGCTCGATCCACCTGGAGAATGAAACAATCGAATAATTTTCTAATCTATCAATGTCCCTATAACGGAAATCTAGGGCTCCAGTTTGGCCTAGATATACCAAGGGCTATTGTCATTTTCACTGGCGACTATAGGACGAGAATGTCGACAAAGAAGAATTCTCCATTCTTGTGAAATTGATAAATTTTATTTCTGGATTTGCGCCATTGATTTCACAGACTACAAAAACAATGGACCAATTTGCGGGATTAGATTCTGATGGTTGCGACGAAATTAGGGGAACAATGCGGTAAATTACGTCTAGTTGACGATGTTTACAACGCTACTTTAAAGTGTGGAATGTCGTTCGCTCAGGGGAATCACTAATGACTATGCGGTTTAATGTTGAGGTTGATAGCTTAGCTTGAATTTAAGTACGAAATCATCTAATCTTCTTACTAGTTAACGTCAACAAATAAGAGGTTTACAAAACTAAAAATCTCGCTTGTATTATTATTTATTTCACCAAGCTAGTGGATATAACGGAATTTTTTTTCAGTAATCTGTTTTTATTCACGTTAAACTTTTCGATCTCATGAATGTGGCGAAAATTCATGGAGCGTTTCGGGTATTAAACGACTTCCGTTTCCTTGGATTCTCAATCACATCGGTTGTTATGGTCATTTAGGTTGTTTGTTTTTTTGTTTTTTTTTTGAAAATTCACTACTCGCTATCTGCAAACAGCAAACTTTCAATGTTATCTGAGAATAAATTGGCCAAATTGAGCTGTTTAGAGCGAATTCTCATGGGGATAAAACTATAATTATTGTAAAATCGATTCAACTAGTTTCAGTTTATCGTATGAAATATTCATGAATCTAGTCAAATGGCCTTATCAGGATGACATGGGTTGTAATCTTATGCACGCCAGCTGCAAGTGACATATCAATTACATTATCCATTTTATAGCCTAAATCTGAATCTCCTATTGAAAAATCGCCCTATAATAGATCGATCGCAAAACAAACCCCTAGAAGATTTCCAGATAGTTTAGAGTAACTGCTATTTTGGAAATGGGCCCATCAACTTTCTAAACGGTATCGGTATTCAAATGAGAAAGCTACGAGTGATAGTCGCAGAATAAATATCGTTTCTCAATTTTATACATCAAAATAAATTTCCACCCTTGAGTATATTTGAATGGTTTCTCAATTTGAAAATTCCACGGTAAGAAGTGAAGTTGGAACAGTTTCCGTTTCGACAGTCTTCATTGTCTCTGTTTCTGAAATTTTAAGCAAATGGGACATAACATGAGGTGAATATTTCAGAAATAATTCAACCGCCTAACATGTGGATTTTCCGGAAGCTAAAACAACAATTTTCTCACTATATTTTAAATAATAAATGAAAATCAAAGTCCGACCTGTATAATTGAGTTTCGCCGAACTATTCGCTAGAATAATCCGATTTACAATTATTTTGAAAATTGGATTGTTCTACCTGAAATTGGGCTCAATCAAAACTAAAACCTCATTTAATGCAGCTTCTTTCAAAATACGTATCACTTAAAATAGAATATCAGTGAGGGCCAATTAGAGCTTAAGCCACACTCACATCTCATCTATGAATCCAGTCCAACAGAACAACTGACTTTCAACAGAAACTAACAATTTGAGAGCTAGAGTAGCTTTGTCGCGGCTCGCTTCAAACGTGTAAATCGAGCTTTAGTTATTTGTTAATCATAAAACGCGATAATGTCGACAGTTTCAAACTACAAAGCAATACAATTTATTTAATGCAGTTTTACATCACATTACAATGAAAAAATCCATTAATAGTAGAAATTTCCATACATTATTGAACAATTTCGAGTCACTCAATCATTAATTACAACCCTCTGAAAGTATTTATTACAAATCGGTTTGTGGATAATTTCGTAAATAAACACCAATATCGATATAAATAAGCCAATTATTAAAATGAAAAATCCACTTTTCAGAGCTACCAACGATAAGCTCCTTACATTAACTGGATTTTTCAACACAACACCCGATTTGAGAAACAAACGATTCCAATTCGATTGTTTCCATTGGTCCATAAGGCCCGATTCGACAATTCGACGTGTCAAACTACTCAATTTGGGTAGAAATGGTGAGCCGAATGTGACAATATAGCAATTTATCGATGGCATTATCGGCTCTTTCATTATACGATAATATTGTTTTTGATTGGGGAAATTTGATTTTTGAACAATTGAATAGAGACCGACATGCTGTTTACAAATATGGGCCATACCGTTACATTTGCCAATTGTTTCAATTTGATGTTTTTCTTCGACTATTTCGATACGTGGCACAATTTCGTCGCGTTGTTGAGGCGGTAAAAACTCATCCAACATCGCTTTATATCGCGATAACGTTAAAATTCGGTAATTGGTTTCGGCTAATTGATCGACCGTATTGATTTGCTGGACGCGACTAGGGGCGGTTAAGATACTGGTCAATTTGCTCGAAATCAACGTATTTATGATGAAACTGAAGAATATGTAAAAATAGAGAACAAGACCGTATCTAGGAATTTTCATTTCTCTCACAGAATTCCCAAGTAGAACCACTAAAGCCGTTATAAACAAATCGAGAACACTGAAATTTTGTTGATTGATTAGCGCCAAAATCACCACCGACACGATGAACAGAAGAGCGCCTGATAGGGTCGCGAGCCATGCGAATAACGGCAAACAAAACGCCAAATTCGCATCAAATATCACATCAACAACCGGAACTAGACAAATTAAGTCGTCTTTATCGTGCGGATAGCTGCCTTCAACCAAATTAGCGAACATTGCTTTAACGTAACGCGTATTGAAACCGAGATCAACTAGACGACTTGCCACTTCTTCCAATTGAACGTCGACCAAAGGCTTCGTTTCCGTCTCCAAAGTTTCATGATAGACGTAAGTTGAGTTTAAGTGTTGGAGAATTGTTCGGGACATTGTGCCATCGCGTCCGATATAATTGACACCATCGTAGGCGGCATCCATTACGTTATCGAACATCGAAACTTTCAATTGATAGCCGTACAGATTGGATGTTTTATCGGGGAATGGGTCCGCGTTCGATACGATTTGGGAGTAGTTTTTCGTGAAAGGATTGTAGGAGAGACCGTACGGCTTATAAGCGGGTATCAAAAATATGATGTTGATGATGTAGAAATTGAAGCATTCTTTGAAATTTTCCTCTATCAATCGGTGGTCTTTCTCGTGGAAATCGTCGATGATCACCACGGTTTTATCGCGATCTTTCCAAAAATGGACTTGTCGGATTAATGGGAGAATCACCCGGAAATCTCGCAGACTCTCAACGAAAATCACATTAATTTTGCTCTCTTCAACGACGATAACTCTCGGGTAATTCTGATTGAATTCGTCCAATCTCCTCAAGTCGATATTGAAGACTGCATTTTCAGTTTTGTATAAACTCGTTGAATATTCTGCAAATATAGTTGAGTTATCGTAGATAGCGATTAACGATCTTGAGTCGGAGTTCTGCAGGATTTCAAAAAAGAAGCTCTCGAAACGTTCCAATTTTCGTTGTGTTGTCTCAATTGTTGCAGGACTGCCCACATGGTTATTGATAAACAACAAAACCACAGCAGGAACAATAAACATTTTTCCGATAGTGTGTCTCCAATGAGAATTGTGGTGAAACTGCCGAAATTTGAATATTTCTCATGTAATGAATCTAGTTTTTCAGATTGTTTGTATTATTTGTTGCCAGGACAAAAATGTGGAATTTTCGTGTTATTTCACTTTTTATCTATCAATCTGGTTCGAGTGGAATTACAGGGGATTTCCAAATTGGATTTGATTATGTGGAAATCATAATACTTCAATTTTGAAAACTATTCACTTTGATATCAGATCAAAGAAACTTCAATTGAAGCAATTTTCCAAACAACTAGATAATGGAATTAAAAAATACTGATTTCACAGAGATTTATTCACTCCACTAATTGAAAAACTGTTTTGTATTTTTTGAAAGATCAGCATTTGAATTCAACAATAACATCGAATAAATCTCGGACTGTTCGAATTATTTTGACTTCAATTTGATAAATTGGTAATTCAATTAATCGTTTAGGCGTCGACACACGAACGGAAGACTTGCAACACTAGCCGAGCTCACAATTATTTCTATTGAAATAGTCATTGTTATTAAGGTGTGTTTATACGGAAACGATTCGTGATTGTCGCTGTGTGAGATCAGTTAACGCCAGTATAATGAATCATCTGAATTAACAAACAATTGATCAAAGAAGCTGCTTCGTCTGAATTGACTTTTGCCTCTATGAAGATTGATTGACATCCAAATAGTTGGTAGGCTTTGAAATTCTCAGTTTGACGTTTAAACAATGAAGGATGAAAATGAGGGAAATTAGTCACTCAAAACTTTACCTGTGAATAGTCTCAGAAGTCCATCCTCAGTTTTAAATTAGTATCGATTTTTTGATTCGTTTGAAGAAACTGTTGGGTCAAAGTTGAGTTAGACTCAGTTTTGTGGAGTTTCGAGAATCTGAGAAGCTTTAGTTTTTGCCAAAGCTGTCAAAAATATTCTATAAAAGCCAGAACTGAGTCAAGAATAAGTAATTAATCTGAATTTTTGAGTAGAATTTAGATTTAACAGTCTATTAAAATTAGAATCTTGTATGCAGGAAAAAAATTGAAATCTCCTGAAAATTTTTGGAATCTAAACTGGTGATCATGGTGAAGATCAAAATTGAAGACTCTCGTCCATTTAAGTACGAATCAGCACCAACCCCTCCGATAATTACCAACTCACATAGTAATTAATTATGTGAAAACTCTCTATTAATTGAGAGAGTTTCACATAATGTTAATTGGGCTCTGAATGGGAATCGCAAAATTCCAAAAAGATAACGAAAACATCGAGTATAATAATTGCAATTTCAGCTACTGTAAATGTAAGCCTAAACATTCTCGAATAAATTCTAGACGATGAAAATAGGAGAAAGTCTCATAGTTGAGTAATAAAACAATAAAACACAAGAAACTTCCGCCAAGCTGCGCCACTTTGATTAAAAATTTATGATTTATCTCCTAAAAACTTCCAATGTAGCTTTAGAAATAAACGCAAACGAGCCTCTATTTCACACCAAACTCAAACTTATATTACAGTTTCAGTGGGAAACTACCCTTGTAATAAACGTCGTAGCTCATCGATTAAATGCACTTCACATAATCTCTCCCTCATACCCCTATTTCTAGATATTGTTAACTAATATTAAAATTTATGTGTCGATCATTCTATTTCAATTTCATTTCAAGACTTTTATGACGGGGCTATTTGTTTTTATTATCAATTATTTATATTTAGCTCTTGTTCAATTTTGCCAACACAAATTTTTCCGGCATCGCTTCAATCCACCCCTTTTCTCCTTTATTGTCAATTGGATTTTTTCAGTTATTTCATTTATTTTAATAATAAAGGCCGACGACAGCCTGTCTGTCTGTTCTAGACGAAAAGCTCAATGTTTGAGCTCCGTATAATTGATTTTCTCTCGATTTTCATTTCAAATTATTCGAAAAACGATTGTTCTGCATATGCTAGGATCGACAAAATAGTCTGGAATTTTCGTACTGTATTCGTTCAAGAAGCTCTAGAAAATGCTCAAAGCTCTATTCAAACTCTATTCAAAAGTCTTGGGAACCGGATTCTAATGTCTAATTGTAAGTAAAGATCCTTGTCAGCATTATCTCTATATTACAATATTTCATTTTATTTCATTTCTGTTATTCGAATCCAATTTATGCTCAAATTCATCCAAATTCAAACTTGATATTGCTGAATTCCCAATATTCCCATCCACAACGAGTCGTCTATTTGAGAATACTATGCTGTTTAAATTGAAGAGAATTTCACCCTTCATGATTTTTTTCACTTTCACAATCAATATTTC
>JAZBGZ010001109.1:7239-22671 GCA_037414795.1 Stenodera caucasica | reverse complement strand
TGTATCAATATTTTCAATCCATTGGAATTCTCCATAAGGTAGTGGTTGTGACATTGCCCATCCATATAGATTGTTTGCATCCAAGTACATTAAATATGTACTTGGTTGAGATGAATTGTAATTTTCCATGTATTTATTATTTGCCAACGAATGTCTGTGAGAACATTGTGTGATGCCACTTTTAATACCTTTTTAAATAAATGAATGCATATTGATATCAGTAAGTAATTCAATTTTAATTTCTGTATATTTCAACATAGCATCCCACGACAATCCTGGTGCGGTATAATAATGACAAGGATCTAATTTGTAGATTTTTTGGCAAACTTTTCGAAAATTTTGGAAAATATCAGTCAACAATAGTACGTCAGTGATAAGATATAATTTCAAATAATCCCAAAGATTTTGACAATTGAATCTTTCCCATACAACTTTGGCATGTTGATAATCTTGATTGGAACATGATTTCATTAGAAATTTACTATTGAATTTTTCTTGAGTTGGTAGTGAAGTCTCCTTCAAACGTTCCCAACAATTTAAATATTCATAAGGTAAAACACCTTTTCTAATTAATAATTTAATCTGTTGTTCATCATTATTGAAGACGCTTCTAATTGTATGAAAATCTTCAATTGAAAGATTTGCTGCTAGACTCCCTAAACTTGATGACATGAAACAGAAAGAGTCTAAAAATCTCAATTCAACTATTTCCTTCTCGTCAACCACAATTCGTTTTGATAATGAGATGTACAGTTCCTTATTCAATGGTAACAAATTGATATCACCTTCCACATTTTCTAGCGATTTAACAATTAAATGACAATCGTAGCCGGAGAAATTGTAAAAAAATATTTGAAAAAATTTCGGAATATGATATCGTAAATCACAACTTTGATAAGCAGGTCCTCGATATTTACCAGTGAAATGACAATGATCAGCCACTCTATCATTATTCAATTATTTATCACATATATGACAGGCGGTTTTTTCAATTTGTAATTGTTTTTGTATCTCATTCAAATCCTCCATTGGCTTGGGACATATTAAGATAGTATTATAAATAGATCTAACATCTTTCACCAATGAATCAATGAATTTATTTACACAATCCTGTCCATTGTATATTTCCAACTTGTTCAAATTATCATCAAACGAACATTTGATATAATATGCAAAAGCACATGGAACATGTTCTTGTATATTGGTTGTTGAAGAAATACTTGGATCTGGTGAACATGTATCTATATCTTGTAAAATACATTCAAAATCTGCATATATAACAAATGGAACTTCTATTTGTCGTTCAAAATTTTTTTATCCCAATTGTGCTGTTTCAGGTGTTGGCATAATGGTAACCATTTTGTTACAATCTTTCCTATGAATTGATAATTGTTCTTCTGAATGAAAGTGTATCAAACAGAAGTTGCAAAAGAAAAGTTGACATTTATGTTTTGTAATTCGACTTCTCAGTAATCTAGATATATTCTTAATCCAAACATAATGGCTCCTTTCTTCATTTTCCACTAATGAAAGATTAATATGGGTTGGTTTCTCGGATTCTGTAAAATACAATGGTCCTATGATCTCATTATTTTCCAATCCAAAAACATTGATACTAATTTCTGGATTTAACGATTCGAATTTATCAATTTCGTGTATTTTCCTGGGAAATTTTAAATCATCAAATACTAATTTAATATTATTTTTTAGAACTATTGTATTTGTTTTGATATTCTCAATCTCATACGATGTTGGTCTTTCTGCATGAATGTTTATAGGATATAAAGCAGAAATAACAGCCCATTTAAAACAAAATTCATCATCATTTCTAATATTGATACAAGCTCTTTTCTTTTGCACTATTTTTGGTAATCGCACATAATGACCACCTCCTTTCAACGGTTCATATTGATTTATATTGATTTCTAAATGACTTATATCAATCAATGCCCAGCCACTATCTCTTTCTTGATATTCATCCATTTTTGTTTGTATTTTTGTCAACATTGTATGATAGTGTGAACTTATTTCATTTTCATTTTGCACCAGCATCATCTTTGTATTAAAACTCTTAATTGTTTGTTCTTCAGTTTCATTTGTTATTTTCAAATAGCTTGCAAATAGTTGTAAATTGAATTTAAATAATGAATATTTCAATAGCTGTTGTATTAGTTCAGGTACAACAGTTTCTTTGGATGATTCAAGAAAATCTTCAACATTTAAATCAGCAGTATTATTATTTTCATAAATTAGCGTTTTAATCCTTCCTTGATAGGTACTTTTGATCATCTTCAATTTGGATGAGTATGGTTGATCAATTTTCGATCGATGAGTTAATGTACGTAAATGATACGACCACCGAGCAACAGGTACATCAATTGAACATAAATCGCATCTTTTCGCATATGAACTTGTCTGTGGAACTGAATGTATTTGAATTGAGTTGATTATGATTTTTAAAATTTATGTTGTTTACCTTTCGAATGAACAGTTTTAAGATGACGATTCAATGTATATGTTTTCGAAAACATCTCACCACATATATGACATAGTACTTTTGGCATTTTTGAATAAAAAATGTGCTGGCATGAAACACATATGGAAGAAGACTATGAACCCTTATCAATTGAAATCCCATTTATATATCACGGGTTTTCTAGGTGCTTCTTATTGCATCATTTCCGCTATAATAGATAAACAGGAAATCACATAGATAATTCGCACATCGGATGCACCTGCATCCTTTTTTGAAAATTATCAAGTCCCTCCCTCTCCCTCCAACCCCTTTAGATAAGCAGGAAAACACAAAGATAATTCGTACATCGGAAGTTGCACCTGCATCCTTTTTAGAAAATTATGAAGTCCCTCTCTCTCCCTTCAGCCCGTTTAGATAGATGAGCAGGAAATCACAAAGAATTCGTACATCGAAAACCACAATTCTTGTTACATACATCCTTTTCGTGATTATTATCATCTTAAAGAAAAAAAGCAGGAAGCACACAGTTCTTAAAATAGAGTAATTATCATCTTTTGAATGGATAAAACAAAAGAAGAATACCATTCTTCCTTCCCGTTTTTCATTTTTCCGAAAAAAATAGATAACACATACAACAAAAACCACAATTCTACGTACATCCTTATAAAAAATTGATAACAGGAAGTCTCTCCCTCTCCCCTTGAGAAAACTCATACTGTATAAGCTGCCGCATCAACTAATATCTTCATATTAAGAGAATTCTATTTGTAAATTTTATATTTTATCATAAATAAAATGTCTTCAATAATCAATTCATTGAATAGAGCTGGTAACTGCCAATACAAGAAAACAACAAGTATAAGTGTTTTGGGAAAAGATAAACCTTATAAGGTATTGAATATTAAGAGTATCAATGCTCGCTTTGGAACATGTATGGTGGCAGAGTTAGGAGATACTGCGGTTTATCTACCGCATAGATTTTCTAAAGAATTGAACCAAGCTAAAATCGATCAACTATTAATGGATGGAGTTTCAATCATCTATAATGGTTCAGAGGAAGTTAATGGGAAAAAAACCAATTTATTGTCTTGGACAACATAAATAATGTTTATATTAAAAAAGAAAATAATATAATCAATTATATTGATACATGTTTTTTTTTTTTGTTTTCCAAAGTTGTCAGTTATCCATGTTTTCACCTTCTAAATAGACTTCCACCTCAACCATTCTTCTCATTAGGGCATTATACAAATTGAGATGGTGGGTGATTTGTGTTCGAAGCGAAACATTCAACGTTAAAAGCTGATCCAACATTTTATCTTGTTCTAAGATCTTTTTCGTTAGATTCGTTATTTGGTTACTTTGCTGCATCATCTACAACAATATAAAAAAAGATTTTTTTTTTATTTTCAATAAATTAAAAAAAAACTTCTTATACTTACATAATTGTTCAATGATTCGAGCAGATTAAAATTTGTTGATGTTGATGGTGTTGTTGTTGAAGACATTTTTTTTGTGTGATTAATTATGAATTTTGACTGTGAATAAATTAAAATTTTTCCGAGTGGGGCCTTTTATATAAATCTATACCTGAAGATTAATGGAGAGAGAATAGGATATGGTATGATAAGAAAAAGAATAGGATGAGATAGAGGGTTTTCCTTTTTCGATAAAAAGACAAAATAATTTTTAATAGATAAAGAACCACATTAGGATGTGATGGTTTTCAAAACAATTCAATGTCACGGATGTGTCATCCGTAATATAGATATTTCCAAAGGAGGATGAACAGATTTAACCCACAAAATAGATTGGAATTTTTCATTTTTCAAAAAATATTTATACATTATCAAAAAGCGAAAGCAAATTCTCATAATTATTCTCTATCTGACAAAGATTACAATAAATTTTGAAAGAATGATTATGATAATTATTGCATTGGTCAATTTCATTAAATTCTTCACAAATGACCAAGGCCTCAAGATCATCATCATTTTGATAGAATGCAGGCAGTTTTGTCCATATATTTGTTAGATGAAGCGGAGAAATTCTCCTTAATTTCATTTTTATTGTATTTCTTATGAAATAAATAGTGTTTTCAGCATCAAGAACATTTTTCATAATAACAGCACTTTCGGTCATTATGGACTTATGAAATAATCAATATCACTATCACTATCACTTGAATTCATATGTTTAATTTTTGCAATTAAATTCTGCAACGTGTTGATCTTACAGACAACATAGAAACAATGACAGGTATCTGGTCCAGTTTTATTATTTTCATTTGACCAAGGACAATCCGTATGTTTTTTCCATATTTATTTGAATGATATTCATTGGTTCGTATGGCTTAATGAATTTCAATAATTCCCTAATGAGGTATTTATCAATTATATATACATCATTATTTAAAAGTAACAATTCTGCTTCTTGAATAATAATTTCACTTCTCTCTTTATCCATCCTACCAGAAAAACTACCTGCAGTTTTCAAGAAATGATTCTTTTATATTTCATTCCCCCTCTTCTTCAGCATCATTATGAGATGCAACAGAAAGATGTGTGAGTAAATCACGAATTTGTTCTAGCACACTTTTGTTTGGACAAAAAATGTTGAATAATTTCAAATCAAAGATCCCAGACTTTTCAATTTTGTTAGTGAACTCGTTAAATTCATAATAGTTATTATTTTTGAAGAAATAAACAAATCCATTCGTATATCGAGGTACACCATCAATATTCACTGGTATACCTGGAAATTTTTCATAAATTATACTGGTCCACTTTTGAGTTTGGGAATTCACTCAGTTTATCATAATCGTGAAATATAAATGCTTTTTCTATATATGAGTTCACTATTCCACGTATTTTTGATGATGAAAGTAGATCAAATACATCTTTGATTGTCTTGGGTGTTTCAAGTGTCATCTGTGGAAAATCTAATTTATATATAGTATTACCATCGGCAATAAGTATAATTTCTTCATCGGGTTTATGATAAATTAATGTTATTCTTGTGAAATTCTTACTTTTTCTTTTAAATCTGGCAACCAATCGGTTATTAATAAAGGTGAATCGTATTTGGTTCGCTCAAGATTTATAACCCAAACATACATTTTATAAAATACACATAAATGATGATTCACAATTAAAAACGTATTGAGTTTTTTTATATTACATGAATCAATATTTGTTGTTGCTGTTATCGACGCCTTATTAGGCAGAAAATTTTCAAATGTATATTTTGTTGTTGGAGGTTTTCTTGTTGTTGTTTTTGTTGTTGTTAAAACATTTTTAGGGATTCGATAGACTCAATTTTTTATTCTATACAAATTTGCTATACCTAATTTATCCTCTCTTGATAGTTCAACTTCTGCATGTCTATTGAGAAAGAATGGAAACATTATTGAACTGTTATCATCAGAATGATCCAATCCCAATGTATGTACAATTTCATGTACAACTGTAAGTAGAAGACTATCACTATCATCAGCGTAAATAAAGTCCCAGTGTTCTTCAATATCAAGATGAATTTTCGTTATATTTTCATAAGGTGCAGATGGATAGGTAGCAGGTAGGTTGTGTCCAAAGAAATTTTGAAAAACAATCAATCATTACCATTATGAATTTGTATCTATTATTCTCTCTTGAAAATTTAGTCAAATCAGCCAAATCAATTTGCCATAAATCATCCAAACCCTTGATAATTGTATGTCGTCGTGAAAAATTTTTACGTGCTGGTTTAAATATTTTATCAACCACTCTCTGTTTCACATTTATACTCATTATTTATAAACTCCACGACATCTACCAGCCTTATCACTAATTTCACCAGTATGCCAAAGAGGCTTTCGAAATCTACTCATTCCTTCATATGAAGGTACATTTTTAGGGATGATACGCTTTGCAGGAGAGGTTGTATGAAACTGTTCGACCTTTTTGATTCTTTCTGTTAATAAATCAATTTGTGATGATTTGTTTGATAGTAGATTTTCCCATAATTGTGCATTATCTCTTATTTGTTTCTCAACAATGTAAATATTTGTTAGATATTATTTATTCAAATCGTCAATTTTTTCATCAATTTGTAATGATTTGTTGGTTAGTGAGTCTGTCAATTGCTGATACTTTTGGGGATTAAATCTTATTTGATCTTTAACAACGGATATATTTGTTAAATATAGTTTATTCAAATTTTCAAACTTCTCATTTACATTGTTCACTGTATTTGAAAGATTCTTAAGTCCACCTTCAACTGTTGAAATTTTGACTTGGACCTTTTGTGTGATATCTTCTGAGTTTTTATTTATCATCTTATTTAAACTAGCAGCTTCTTTCTGGATATTTTCTCTATTGGTTTTTTCAAATTGTTTAAATTGACCTGTAATTTTATTGAGTATGTTATTGAAATCATTTAATTTCATATCGTACGTTGTACTGAACCTTTCAATTTTTTCCACTTGAGCAGTAATTTTTTTCATAACATTTGACAAATCATTCAGTTTCCGATCAAATGAAGAGATAGTATCATTGAATAATTTATCACCCTTTGATATATTTTCGTAAATTTCTATCAACGCTGCTATAAAATTCTTTATTTGAACTTTAATAGTTGATATATCTGTTTGATATATTTTATGAAACTGATTAATTTTTTGATCATTATCTTGAAAAATTTTCTTAGATTGCTCATCTGACTGGATTTTATTTTCTTCGATTGCTTGATTCAAGATCTCAACTTTTTTGTTGGTTGTTTCAATAGTAGAATTAATTTGTTCGTCCACTTCTTTTTTAATTTCATCAACATAACTTTTTGTAATATAGTCATTCAAATCTTCACCATAACGTATATTACAGATTCGATGATCTTTTAGATCAAGATTCCCATCATGAGTATAACTATATAGATTATCCCAAACACTAGTTCTACCTTTTTTATCATCTTCATCAAGCTTTCTTTTCCAAACACGTCCAAACTTGTCGATATTCATAATTAAACTGAATGGAAAAACAACAAATTCATAAATATATTCTTTATTCAGGAAAATTTTGATATAATGTTACAACATTGGTTAATGCGCACATACAATTTGAAATTGAATGAAATATACAGTCAGGTTTTGTTTTATAAAGGCGTGGTGTTTCTGGTAATTCATGGACCATTGTCGATGTATAGAGAAAGTTCTCGATAAATTTATTTTTCTCCAATCCCTTAACATAAATATCTTTATAATCAGCAACAATTCTATTAATTATTTTTCCAAATTCCTTGGGATTCACGAAACCATCAGATCATTTTAATCCATGATGATTGTTTATTAACTAATGAGCTTGCTTTTTATATTCCTATGGAAGTGCATTGAAACAATAAGGTGGTTTAAAAATAAAATGACTCATCTTTTTTCCATCATATGTTGCCAATTCTTTTGGTAGAAATTTATTATTACTTGGTATATGGAATCCTTGTAAATCAATATAAATTGATGACATTTTTTCAATAAATTATTCCAGCTTCACGTAGTTCTTCTTCAACAGCAATAATTTCATTCAAATGTGAATTATTTCCAGCACTGGTTGATGCATGCAAAAGAGCTAAACGAGCAACTAATTCATTAGGATCATCCCAATAAATATATTCAGTTGGTTTATCGATAAACTTCAAATATTGACCTCTTCCACTTGCTCCACCACCACCACCACCATTTTCACTAGTTGAAGATCTGCTAGATGATTTTTTATCAATCAAGGTTTTTATAATTTTTTTATATTTATCTGAACCATCTCCTTGTAATTTAGCTTTAGAATTATATCCTTTACGGTACATGTTTGTTAACTTCAAAATCTCTTTATACATTTTTAGATCTTTATCAGTATATTTACTTTTTGAAACATCGCTGAGAAAGACTAGTTCATATAATCCTGTAGTTCCTTCAAATTTTTTATTTCAAATTTGAAAATCATCATTGGATTTGATTTTTAACACTGTATTTCCGAGTAAAATTTGGTCGTTGCTTTTATCATAATTAATTCTTGTTGACAATGATCTATCTCCATGAATTAATTTTTTAATATATGGTTTTGCAATTAAAGGATATTGTTCTTTGGAGACATCAGGTTTTGTTTCAACAAATACTTCATCATCACCATCATCGTCAGATTTCCCAAGAACTTCCTCCTCTTCCTCTGCATTACCACTATTAGTTGATTTTTGTGAAACGGTTTTTTTTTTTGGTGAATAAGAAGAAGATGATCCTAGTTGTTCTTCAACTTCGAGTTTAGGTATCAATTCCACTTGTTGATCTTGTGGTTGTTGTACGATTTGAGATTTTTTCTGTACTAATTCATCCAAGGGTTTCTTTATTGGTTCGAAGAATTTGTTTAAAGTATCAATTTGTTCATTTTGCTCAGATTTTAACAATTTATATTTTCCTCTAACACTTTTGGCTGCTTCAATGAGCTTTTTCTTAACTTGTTTCTGTTGTTGTGTTAACATTGTGATGGTTAATTGTTAAATAATTATTCTTGTATAAAAACAATCTAATTTATACGGTTTTTCCAAAACCGTTTATAAAAGAATCGAAACCTTTACGATATCTACCGAACTTTGAATCTTTCATCATAACTAAAAATCCATATTGATCAATCCAACATTGATTACATATTTCCTTGAAAATTCCAAAGGTCATATCACTCCCTACATTTTCATTATATATCATCTTCAAATTATGTTCATCCTGTTTAAAAACCACAACCACATTTGCATTATCACATATTAATTGTTTCGGTATTCTTGTATAAGTCTGACAAAGATATACACTTATGTCGTCCCATACTGAAATATTCTCTGATTTTTTCTTGTTCACCAGAAACATCATCAAAAATAAATACTGTATTGTTTTTTGAATCATTATTATTTTATTATCTCATTATTATTTGTAAGTGGAAAATATCCAATTCCTTTTACTCTACCAAAAATTTTCTTCAAAAACTCATATTTTGGTTGGAAAAGCGATTTTGAAAATATATAGACATTTTCAAAACGTAATCCATTAGGTTCCAATAGAAGACTAATTATCACATTAGTTTTTCCACATCCGCTCGGGCCACACATTATCGTTCTCATTGTATTTGGAAGTAATAAACTGTGACGCGGTTTTTCTTCCTCCAATGATAAATCATCATGATTCTTTATTCTCAAAGATAATTTATGTTTAGTCACATTCATCATCATCAAAATGACTGAAGAGCAAACACAACTGTCTCTCAGTATTTATAATACAAAACTTATTCTTTCGCTCTCCAGTACGATAATGTCATTGAGAGGTGATGGACTTGTCAATTCTCGAATTAATAAATTACCAATTGAACTACACACTCCTGGCTAGCAATATTGTGGTCCTGGTACGAAATTAGTGCAACGATTGGATAGAGGGGATCCAGGAGATAATGAATTAGATCGTGCTTGTAAACAGCACGATATCTCCTATGCACAAAGTAAAAACCTTGAAGATCATCATAAACTTGATAAGATTCTAGAGCATAGAGCTTGGGAGAGAGTTAGATCTGGTGACAGTTCATTTGGAGAAAAAGCAGCTGCCTATGCTGTAACGAATTTAATGAAAGTTGAACAAAAACTTGAAATGGGTCATACTCAGGACAATAAGAAAATAAGAACAAGAAGGAAAGGACAACGCAAAAAACAATTTGCATTTGGAAAAAATATTATTAGCCCATTGAAAAAAGTTATCAATAGCACGGATACATTTGGTGAGATTATCAAAACAGCTCGTATAGCTGTCAAAAAGGCTGGAAGACGTAAACGTATCCATTTACCAAGGACATTCCTTTACCAAAAAAATCTGGTGGTTTTTTACCATTAATATTTGCTGGATTATCCGCTCTAGGAGCTTTAACAGGTGGTGCAGCTGGTGTAGCGAGAGCTGTAAACGATGCTAAGGCTGCTAGAAAAAAATTGGAGGAATCCGAACGTCATAATCGAACAATGGAAGCCAATGCTTTGGGTAAACAGGGTAGCAGATTGTATTCGAAGAATAATAAAAAAAGATACGACTTGTACTTGACAGAAAACTTCCATTGAGACTACCTTCTCACCCTCTAATTGATCAGCAATTATTAATTTTTGCAAAAAAATTGAAAATCCCCAATTTTCGTGGTGTGTTTATGAGAGATGATTTACCTGTTAATGGCCCCTAAAAATATGAAACAGCTATTGTTAATTGAGACTCAAGAGAAGGTAGTGGTACACACTGGGTAGCATATTTGAAACAATATAATAAAGTGCTTTATTTTGATAGTTATGGCAGCCTAAGACCACCAAAAGAATTAATCGATTATTGGAAATGTAATACAATTTTATTCAATTATAATAATATTATGACAATATATTCGGCGAAAGCCAGCCCCATACTAAACTCACCGTTCCCATCCACATCCGACGATACAAGACCCGACAGATCTCTAAGTAGCTCGTCGAGAACTATGTTGAAAACAAGAGGGCTAAGAGGATCACCTTGTCTGACACCTCTATCATTGTTAATAGGTCTTGTAAACTCATTACCGGCGCGAATGATAGTAGCAGAATCTAGTGTCGATATGATGTAATCAAAAACGGACCCAGCAAGGCCGTGACCCACTAGCGCGCGCTTAATTGAGTGGTGGGAAACCGAGTTAAACGCTTTACTGACGTCTAAGGAGAAAACGGAGTAGGGGAGCCCGCTAGAGATTCGGTTTTTGATGAAGCAGTCAAGAATAAGGCAGTTAGCAAAAATCCCATCAATGCTGGTGAAGCCTCTCTGACTGCTATTGAGTTTAATTTTTGAAGCCAGACGTGCGGCTAACAGTCGATGTAACACTTCCGACAGTTATTGGTCGCCAGTTTGCTGCCCTCAACAAATCCCCATCTTTAGGTATGAGAGTTGTTCGCATTACCCTCCAGCTACGCGGTAAACAATTAAGGTATAGAATTATATCAAATACAACGCTCAAGAAAGAGTTGTTAGCGTTCAGTACACTCCGCACACTTACGCCGTCAGGCCCAGGGGCCGAACACTTCCACGTCGATTTGGATTTAGCGATTTCGTCGGGGGTGAGAGAGAAATCGACCGCAAACCGAGAATCGATATCCGAAAAAGGCTGATCATCGATGGGCGAAGTAGACCCAAAAATCTCATTATAAAGCTTCTCAACATCAGCTACTGGAGGAAAGACGGACTGGCTTTCAATCGGGCGACCCGACAGGATTATATCCACAAGCATACGCTTGTTCTTTTTATAGAGATTCTGGCACTTTCTGAATTTCGCAGCCCTAGGGCCGTGTCTAGAAAGCCCCGGTCCATATGCAGGAGCTAGTCTCGTATTAGCTGGTTTAGATCTGTTCGGTACACGAGAAGGATGGAAATTATGAACGATCCAATCATCCAACAACTCAGATAGATCCAAACAGGACCTGAACATCGAGGCCTCCGCTAATGAGCTCAGCGAAGGATTCAGAAGCCGAAGAAGTACCGCAGCGCGGGCCACATACCTGGGCATCATATTCTCCCGAATAACTGTGGAGATGACCGTATTAATCGAGACATCCAACAACTCGTCGTCTTGTTTTGTTCTAGCGGTCTCATTATCGGAATCGGAGTCAGGGTAATGATCGCGGCTGGCCGACTCGAAGACAACATGTGACGGGTAAATCTGCTCAATTGGTGGAGGGTCATGCACATCTTATGGTGGGGAGCATAAGGCAGAAGGAAAAGAACTATGTGCTGAGGGGGGTTGGTTTGTCTCAGAGATAGACTGATTGAAGATGGGGGACGTTGCAATGGGGGTATCATCTGTGGCGGCGGTAGGCGATGATGTGACACCAACAACTTGTTTGAGAGTTTGATTGTTTAGTGCTTCAATTCAATACATACAATTGTGGACATTTGTGTTTGAAGTTCTTATATAATAAAGGAATTTGAATGTTTATGATTCAGTCATGTCTTTCACATTCACACTTAAAGGTCATAGCTGTATCTTATCAGGAGACCTTTATTCACCAATTGATTTGAAACCTTATCGTGATTATTTGTTGGCTTTAATTGGTTTCCATACATACAATACAATTCCAAATATTGAACAAGGGCAAAATAAGTTTCATCACAAAGATGAACAAGGTATTATCAAAGAAATAACAATACCTACTGGTGCTTAGGAAATTACACATATACAAGATTATCTACATACAACAACAGTTAGCGCCAAATGTGTTAAATAAATTGGTAAGCATCTCATTGGAACCGAACAACAATACATTAAAGTGTGAATTGAAAAGTAAATATGAAATTGATTTCACACAGGAAGACAATATTGGTGGATTATTAGGATTCTCTCCACAAATTCCACCTAAAAACATACTTCATTCATCTGATATTCCTGTTGAAATCATTGAGGTCTTATCTATTCGAATCGAATGCAATATAACTAGTGGATCATTCTAAAATAATCAACCATCACATACAATCTATGAATTTGCACCAGCTGTTGATTCAGGTTATGCTATAAATATTGAATCAAAAAGTCATATATATTTACCAATCATCAATAAACGTCTCATTGATAATATAACTATCAAAGTGGTAGATCAGAACGGAGATTTATTCAATTTTCAAAAAGAAGAAATTGTCATCAGATTAGAACTGAGAAATAATGGACCTAGTTTTTCATAATAATGAGGGTGATGGTGGTGGGGGTAGGGTAGTTACTGATAAAATCCATGGAACGTTGACAGAAATATGTGTTCATTTATTAAGAAGTCTTGGTTATAATGTCCGAGAAACTACAAATTTATCAAAAGTTAAAGTTCAACGCCAGCATTGAGAGAGAAGAATGTCATACTCATCATCCACCAATTTGCACTAATGTGGAGGCGGCTTCACAATTCAGATGTTTATGTATCTGCATGAAACCCCTTTGTGAGGAATGAATGGGCAATTGCCTTACCCGATGAGCCAAGATCTCATTGAATAATCTTAAAAGGGTGGAGGATAACGTAATGGGTCTCCATCCATCGACTTGAGCGAGATCAGACCCACTTTTCGGAATTAAAGTGGTTCTGCATACTTTCAGAGGACTGGGAACATAGCAGGAGAAGAGCATGGAGTTATATAACAGCTCAAGGAGGACTTTGGGAACTTTTCTGATAGTGGTTAGGGTCACTCCATCAGGACCCAGGGTGTCGAAAGATCGTTGTTTGAGGAATGATGTAATCTCGTCAGATGTAATCGGTGAGCATATTTTTATATGATGGTTTTTATAATCATGAATGTGATCATCATTCTTTCGTGATTCCGTCTCAAAAATCTCTTTATACTCCCTCTGTATGTCTTCCATAGTTGGATGTGCCGTATTATTGATGTTAAAGTCACCGTTAATTATTCCAGTGGCCAGCAAGGCCCTATTGGTTTCATAAAGACGTTGTGCCTTTTTGAATGCGTAGGCCCTCTCCGCATTTCTTCTGTAAGTACGTTGACGCCTGGTCGAACAGCGTAACCATTTTTGTTACGACGAGAAGTTGGGCATAAGGACATTATTTTATTAAGAAGTCGATCGATCGCACCCATTGCTCCATCACCACTCAAAACGGCCCGAACCAACTCTCCGAGGTCTTCTGGAAAATCAGCAGCGGTAATCAAACTGCGAAGATGAAGCGCAACGTCATCCAATTGCTGCGTATGCGTCGAAGGCACGTCAACCGTAGGAGTAGAGACGACAGGAGAGGAATCAACGGCATCAGCGAACACCTTATCATCCTCATTATCATTATCGTTATCATCACCACCATCATCAACATCATCATCGGGAGCAGCAGGTGATGTGTCGGCCAAGCGAGCAACGCCCAGTTCAGCGGGCGGTGATGGCCAATTAGCGACCAACTGAGAGTCGGGCACAGGATCAGGTGCCGCCTCTTCACGATCACGTCTAAGTTGCTGCAGTTTGTTCTTGTAAGATGGCAGTTTTCGTTGATATTCAATTTGGTCAATCGATCGATGGGGGAATATCGAGACGATATACTTATTAATGTAAATTCCATCAAAATTGAATTCCTCCTCCATCATATGATAGATCTCTAAGGCTGACCAGGGGTCAGTTGATCTAGTGTCACTTTCTTCGGCTTCATTGTTGTATTCAAGTGAATGCGCCAGTCGTAGGTGTTGTGGTTTACCAGCATACGAGTTGAAAGTTCTTCCACATATAGCGCAGGCCTTGGGATCCACATTAACGGAGCCACGGCAGTAGTAGCGTTGATGCTGTTTTAAGGCAGCATTTGTGCCGTAGCTTTTGCCACATATACAGTTAAAATGATCCATTGAATGATTTAAGAACTGGTGGGGCTAGGTGAAATAAATTCTGCCACCACGCTAAGCAATTATTGAAGTAGAACCCACCAGATGCTAACACCCAGAAGAACCAGGTCCCAACGCACTCAGGCGTAAACAGATAAGACAATAACAACAGAGAATGAAAGTCGTAGAGATAGAATAGTAAAAGAACAGTTGACAAACGGCAGACTTGCACTTGTTGATGAGACAAACATACAAAAATAAACAGTTAGACTCTCTGACTTGTATATCGGGATAGTATCAAGAGTATGAGTACACTAACTTAGTTGAATTGAGTATTCAGATGTACTATGATTGTTGACCACGCGGCAGTAGTGATTTCAGAGAGCTGCGGTGCGGTAGAATTTAATTGAGACGGGTGGCAGAGGTCCCAGTGACGCAGGGGCGTGCCGCGCGCGCGCGCACGATCGAGCCCTCTCAGTTATACAAAGTTGGTGATTATCGATACAAGATATGAAATAAACCTCAAATTCGGGTTCCCGATGATAAATAGATTCGGTTGCCGCGATTTTTGGCGTATGACCTTGAAAAAAGATTTTCGAGATTCTCAAGTCCAGGG
>JAZBGZ010001108.1:0-17195 GCA_037414795.1 Stenodera caucasica | reverse complement strand
ATAGAGGGACTTGTTAAAATCCGACATTTTGTGTTGTATGTGTGTCTTTACTTAAATATACGAACCAATCAAAGACTTACTAATATGCAATGACGACGATGACGTTGAGTGCATCGTAACAGTGCAACTGTACTATCTCGTATGTTGTGGCATCAATGCAGCCCTACTTTAATACACACACACATATCCATTTATACACGTATATAATATACACACATACACACAAACATATAAAACGACAAACGTTATAGGAGGAGAGAAATAAAAGCGACCCCTAGTCTGTCTGCAACGTACCACGAAAATGTTCAACGTTCATTTTCGAAAAAAAAATTTAAAAAAAAAAAAATAAAATAGAATTTTTCCGAAATTCTAGTTAACCCCGATCACCATTACAAAGAAATAGAGTTGTGATTGTGTTATCAACAAATAATAGAGATGGGTTTTGAATTTAAAATTTTTGTTTCATTGGAGGAAAATGTATTATTATTATTATTATTGTTGTTGTTGTTAAGAATGCACTTGAACTAACACCACCACCCCCCCACCACCATCATCATCATCATCACTATCATTATTATCATCAAGTCAAAAGGGCATTGTTGCAATGTGTATGTTCGGATGCTTACGAATATGACCGAATCTTGTAATATTGATCTTTATATATAGAGAAATATATATATATAACAAGAGTCTGCAATTGCAACGACGTCGACGTCGGTTTCCTTTAAACTGCATCAGAGTTAGTGATAGTAATGATAGTAGTAGTAATAGGTATAGTAATATAGCGTCGGCGTCGGCGTCGTTACTATCAACAATCATTAGATCATTAGAAAATATTCAATAAATCGATTTGTTTTGTTTTTCTTTTTTTTTAATTCAATTAATTACAATCAATAATTCAATATTGATATCAATTCATTTGTTTTATTTTCCATTAATAGAATATTATCTTTATTCATATCTCACATTGAAAACATAGCAATAAAAGAGGAGAAATGAGATTGGCACTTTTAAATGAGACACACTGTATATTATCTCGAATCTTCCGCACTATTAATATTAACGTTATATCGATAAAAAAATTATGAATAATAAATAATAATAATATTATACTGTAGATAGATGATCGAAATAACTGAGATTGAATCGGAAACATTCACTATACGATCCGATTCGACTCAATATAAATAATACGATTTCAATTAATTATAGGAGAAGAAATTGTAAATATCTAAATTTACAGTAAGAACCAATTCGATTTGATTCTTATTGAGTTTCAATCAAATTTGGAGCTTCAGATATTTTCCAAAATTATTATTAATCTGCGGAAAATCATTGATTATACCTACATTAATCGCATCAGATTTTATTATACATAATTGTACAAATAATCAAGTTGAATCGGATCGACTTCTAGAAAAATTAATATTGTTTGATTGAATTCATCGGTAATCTGTTCCAAGTGAATTGTTAACAAAATTATCTGATCTGACGCAAATTTTATTGAATTATAATCTAAAATATAAATCTTACATAAAATTACACAATCAGATCAAATTTATTACTATTAAAATTTATCTGAAATCGCTAATCGGAATTGATTAATAGAGAAATCGAGTATATACAATCCAATTTGATTTGAATCGAATTGTATTAGAAATTATACAATTGATAAAATGGAATCAATCCAATTTTAGTTGAAATATACGATAGAAATGTTAAATTTAAAATTTAATAATATAAAATGATTTGATTCGATTTTCAGTGATTTATACTAGACACAAGTAATATATAGGTAATCAAATTTGATCTGATCGATCAATTTTGTTCGAAAAAAAAAAGTAAACAAACAATATTATTTGTTAGAATTTAATGAAAATCTGATCATAATAAATATAATGGATCTGATTTGACTAAATTATAGATTCAAATCAATCAATACAATAAATTTAGATTGTATCGTATGAAATTGGAATCAATACCATTAATCCTTATAAGATTGGATTGATCCAGACTATATAGTGTGGATTCAATTCAATCTCACTATAAATCTCAAATTTTAAATCGAGTCAAATTTTTTATAATTTCTTCATACATTTTTATAAAATCATATGAAGTCTGATCTGAAACTCAATCAAATTTAACAATGACTCAAATTAATTTGAAACAAAATGAAATCTGAATATGGATGAACGATTTTGAGGTAAGTATTATTCAATTTATTGTTTTTTTTTAAAAAAAAAAATTTTGTTTCCAATTATAGAAGGAAAGGAAATTGGAAACACATGGCTTTCTTGATCATAATGAATAAATCTATTTTATAACAGCCAACTACGATTATAATTTTTGTATCAATTAAAAGGATGTTGATAAAAAAGCAAAAAAAAAAGAAAAACGGTTATTTCACAGCCAACTGTCAATATTTAACAAAATCATTTTGAAATATTTATCAAATCAATCTAATAATAAATCAAGCATATTTTAGTAAACAGACATATAATTATTTGATAAATTGTACATTTCCTTATAGGATACATGATAATTACATCGATTAATAGAAATTTACATTATTCACAACCAACTAGATATTTGATGACATTTATAAAATATTCGATTATTATTATTTGATCATAGAATTAGCGCCATTAGGACATCCTGTATACTCAATAAAAATGTTGATGAATAATAAGATAGATACAGATTAAGGTGTGTCTACAAAAAATATATATAGATGTATATTTTATACGTGGAAAATAATGTGAACGCACCTTTAGATTTCAATTGACAACACAACAAAAAGCCATCCAATCATAAATAATCATTAATCTCTAAAAGATATATCGATAGTTAGTTGATTTGTCGTTATTCAAAATTTAAACGAGGTCAATATTATTATTATTATTATCATCATCATTATTTATGGTCTTTAAGTCTATTTTTTTTTTCTATGAAATACAAATCTGTCTTATTCTATTTAATATACGAGGGGAATTCGAAAAAAAAAATTTAAACGAAATTTTCTTCTATTATATAATTCAGTCTAGACTAGAAAAATTCTAAACAACCCCCCCATTGGTTTGTGTTTTAATTTTTTCGAAAACAACCCCTTATTGTTATTGTTGTTGAGTTGATTTAAATAGGGAAAATAGTAAAAATTATACATTTATAAAGTTCGTTATTATTATATTTATAAAGATGATTCTATAAAAATGTGGTGTAAACTTGTTTGATAACACAAATTTTTATCGTATTGACACAAATGTTGAATAGATCAAAATTTTTGCTATACATTAATTTTTCTTCTTCTTCCTCTTCTTCTACTTCTTATTATTATTATTATTATTTTTAATGTTGTTTAGAATAATCTTCCATAAAGACATAAAACCTGAATAGAGAGAAAGAGGGTAACCTTGTAGAGTCCAAAAAATATATCAAAAAAAAAAAAAAAAAAAAATTGTATTATAGAATTAAAGGGTTAGTAAACTTGTTGTCATCATGTCTGGATGGACCTGGATCAATTGTTCAACGGTCATAGTAAACAAAAATAAAAACATGGTATGAAAATTCAACATATCATTATATAATCCAAAATTATTTTAACTAAAAAGTATTGGCCAAAATTTTGCAAAAATTCACCACCCTCTTCAATCTTTAGAAGTAACAAAACTGCATGGAAATTTGTTTTAATAAGAAAAGATATTTAGGTGAAAGAGCAGAAAAATTTGAAGATTTTGGAAGACATTTTGATAAACCTCAATCTTAGATCCTTCCTCTTTCCCAAAAATAAACCCACCCCTATTTCATCAATCCACCAATCGTATCTATTCTAGTCTAGGAATCAACTACTATTTGATTCAATTTTTTTTTTATGGCAAAAAACTCAAGTAGGTGGTAGAGCAATAAAGAGAAGTCCAATTTTCCAAAACCCGAATTTCTAGAAGTAAAACAATCAATACTTTTAATTTGAAGGATAATTCCAAAAAAATTGGGCTTCTGCCAAAAATTATCTTTACCGATTGTTGTTTTTTGAATAAATTGGGCTTCAGGCAAATTTTAGAGAAAAAATTTTCTTCAAAAAAACAATAAATACTGAAGTAACAGTTTTTTGGAAGACATTTTGATAAAACTGTATAGTTATAGTAGACCACATTTTTAGGCCCTTCCTCTTTCCTAAAAAGTAACCCACCCCTATTTAATCAATCCACCAATAGTAACAATTCTATTCAATGATCTGCTTCTCTAGGATTCTACATTTGATTTATTATTAGATACTTCCGGTTAGAAAAATTGCAGTGAAATCGAAATAATGGAGGAACGATGAGAAGTCCATTTTTGAAAATTGATTTTGTAAAAATAAATGAATCAATTTTTCAATATTTCTGTTCTTAAAAATAATAAGATTCTAATAAGAGTATTTTTGAGTTCTTGACTTAAAAAATTTCTCAATAATCAATGACAGAAGTCCATTTTTGACAATTCAATCCCCTACAAAACCTGAAATAAGTATTGAATCAATTAAATTGATCATGTATGAAAATATTTTCCAGCTTCAAAATATTTAATCAACTGGACTTCCTTCAAGAATTAATTTTCGCTATTAGTGTTTTCTCCTAAGAAATTGGGCTGACTTACATTCAATGTTCTACTTTTATAGTTATTTCTATGTAAAATTTGATAATGGACTTCCGCCAGAAGTGAGTTTTAACTATTTGATATTTTCTTGAAGAATCTGGGCTTCTATCTGGTAATATTCAAATGATTATACCAAAAGTCCATATTTTTAAGTCTTTATTTTGATTATGTTGATTTTTCGAGGAAGTCTTAGCAATAACATAAATGTGGAAGAACTTAGACTTCCGTCAGTTTCTGAGAAACACCTCACAAAAATTCTCGAAATATTCAATTAATTCAATTTTGGAATTCTACCAGCTAATGTCACTTTTCCAGTGTAAAAAAATAACGACGAAAGGAAGTCCATTTTCGAATTTATTTTCTGTACAATATAGAAACATACAGATATGAAGCTGAGGTATTCTTGATCATTCAAATAATTTTTTGAATAGCCAAAAACTGTGAATAATCCACAGAAGTTAGAAGTCCATTTTTGAGGACTTGACTTTAAAAAATATAACCTCACAGCCAATTTCAATCGAGAGACATAAACTTTAAGATTATAAATAGATATTTTTTGGATTGTAATTTCTTAAATTTAGAAAATTCTAAATATTGGACTTCCGATGAATAACTCTATTTTACAATTCGGTTTTTTTTGGGTAGGTAATTTCAAATAATTGAAAGCAGAAAATCGTATTTTTCGACTAAAATAAAAATTCCAAGACATCTTATTTTATTTGTGTGAAAAATGAGAAAATTTGGACTTCCGCCAGACACAATTCCTGTATAATTCCTTTTATAAATCACCCACAATAAATACCTATTCAATAAAGACGAAATTGTTTCCATTAATTTCAACTATAACAAGCTATATGAATAGAAGATATTTATATTGAACCCTCTACTTTTTGGGATGGTAAGAAAAACCCACCCCTATTCAACAAAACTACCAATAAGATCTATTTGGTTGTCAAATAAAACTTTTTCTCTAGGATTCCGACCATTTATTATCACCAAAAAAAAAAAAAAGAGGGTGAGGGTTCATAACAACAACAACAACAATAATAACAAAAGACACCCCTACTTACCTGTCAACATTTTCTATCGAAATTGTTCCAAAAATAAAAACAATTGTTTCTAATTTTTTGTTTTGCTATCCCCAAAAACAAATCATAAAATTTTCATTACAACAATGAAGGGCGAGAATAAAAAAAAATTGAGTTACCCCTTTTGATAAATATCACGCATGCTCTACGATAACCCCAAAATAATTCAGAATTTCTACCATCACCACCCTATATTATTATCACAACAACATAACGAACGACATTGACCCAGGACACGTTGAAATATGTTGATTTGTCTTTTGTTTTGTTTTACTTTTTATTGTTTTTCTATACTTATATTTCATCCCCGGACAATTTAATAAATTTAAATAATTAATTTTGACATTAATAGAGGGTAGAAACAAAATATATATATATAGTGGGAATCTCCGGTTTCCGTATATTTTATTGATCGCTAATATCTTCTTCTAGTCTAGACGTTCCGGTAGACATGTACCCCTTCTTGCCTTCTTCCCCCCCTTTATATATAAACTGACGACTAGACAACATAACTATATATTTTATATACTCAATCAATTATATAACTATATACTAGATTTACAACAAGAAAATATCGCAATACGGCCCTTATTTCAAGGATATTATTATTATCATTAGTATTATTATTATTATTATTAGGACCATCCTTGGTGTAGACACAACATAGACGGCCATTGACCTATTTTTTTTGCGATCGCCTGATTCTACAATATTTTTTTTTCTGTTAGAAAACAATTTAGTTTTGTTATAATAAAAAAAAAAAAAAACTGAAATCTAGTCGGCGTGGATAGTTATATAATAATAAATCAAGTCGGCTATGATTATTTTATTCAAAATTTGTACACCATAACCCCAAATTTTCGCCAATAATAAAATTTTCAGTAAATTTTCATCGATTTCCCCAGACAATTTCCCACCAATTTATTGATATTTTAATGGAAAATAATGTGAATAAACTGACCTGTAAGGTTGTCTGGCGCGCGGAAATGTGCAAAAGTAACCTCAAATTGTTGTTGTTTTTTCCACATAAATCCAATCAAATCTAACGATAAATTAATGATTAAAACACTTGAACACAATAATTTCAACGGATTCCAATGTGAATTTCTTAATATTTCTTGAAAATTCTCGAAATAATTTCATTTTTTTAAGAATTAGGTCAACACTCAAAACCTACTATCCAACCACGTACGAAACAGTTGCGAATCGTGTACTCTCACCGACAACTTTATATTAAAAAAAATATATATTATTAAACAAAAACAATCCACTATTAATATTGATCGAATTATTTTGTTATTTTATTATAATTATTAATTATTATTAATAATAATTTTGATTTGAATCAAGAACGGTTATTTGATAGTATTCGGATTTATAAGATAGCCAACTGCAACTTGATTCGCGAATTTAATTCGATTGCCATCTAACGGTATTTTGATATACTGAAATTTGCGACTAAATAGCGCGCGATTTTTCAAATTCCATCAAATAATAATCCGTAACAATTTCAACTTTACACCCATTAATTTATAAAAACTTCCATATACTTTTATAATTGATATTATCTTTTATTGATTGGCTATTGAATTATCCACAATGTCAACTTGACGGCTAAATTATAGTCTGCCCCCGCCGAATTTTCAACCCTTTAAAACAAGGAAATGCACAAGTTCATTCGATAATCAAGCAACAACCACCACCACCAATACATAATGTTGAAATGGGGTGAAAATCGATGAAAACCTTGACCTATCCTAAATAGATTTGCGCATAGCACAATTGTAGACGGAATTAAACATTCATCCCAAATAAATCAAGATTAATTGATTATTGAGAAAAACAATTGAATAGTTGTGGTAATATTGGTGGGACGTGCGTTAGAAATTTAATTAATTCGATGGAAATTTAATCGGAATCGTGTAAGCTGTGAAATTGAAGAATTGACGCCATTTTGTTGGCCGCCATCTTTCTTTCAATCAAAAATTGATAAAAATCCAATGAACATCGAAATAAATCTCGTCCATTCGATTCAAATCTAATTAATTATAGAAAAATTGATAGTTTTTCAAATTTTAATCAAAATTCAATCTGATTAATTTTCAAATAGCAAAGATCACAACCTAGCAGCTTGACAGAGTCGACAATAGAGGACGCCATTAGTACCGTGAGAAATTAACATATTTCTGGTATTAACTGAAAATAAATCGTTATTTTTGTAGTTTGTAGTTAATTTGATGGAATTTACCAAATTTTGGTCATTTTTATATAGAAAAATTAGTGCCTTATTGTGGTGAATTAATTTCACAAGTTTCAGATGATTACGTGAATTATTCTATAATTTCAGAATAAAATCATTAATCAAATTATAAATAATGGTTTTTCTTCATATGGATGTGGTTAATTATCGAATTTAGTAGAATATTTGGAAAGTATTTGAATAAAATTGAAAAATTATAACCTAACAATTTTTTGATAGTGCGACATAACCTCCAAATATTAATAAAGATGAAAGATTCGATTTTCCATCTATTTATTGTAATATTTTATGATTATTTCAATACAAATTGTTTCATTCTCTTGAATTCTAGTTAATTGTGGGTTCAGTCAATTGTACATCGTTATTCAAAATTGATGGACAAGTACCGGCTGAAGAGTACAATTATTATAAAATTTCAAATACTGGCAATATTCTATTGGTTTTAGAAACAATGTGAGTCGATTGAAGTATAATTTATTCGATGAAATTCCACTAATAAGGGTAATTTTAGAGAAGGAGACGCTGATTTGTACGTCACAGAAAATGAAAATGTATCACCAACTTATGAGCCGGAAACTTACGATTTACAATCAACAACTTGTGGTATTGACTCCCTTTACATCCCCAAAAGGTATTTCAATCAAAAATTATCGAAGAAAATTGTGAATTATTCAAAAATTTTGCAGTTTTAAACGTCCTTTTATAGTCGGCGTTTACGGTCATTTCTACTCTAATCAGAGTACATATACTTTAGATTTATATCAAATGCCGGAAACTACTGATTATTTTGAAGATGATTTTGCAGAAAATTTGTCGACTGAGAAACAAGAAAAACCTCTCGAGCAGAATGAAGAGAAACCGAGAAAAACTGCAACTAAAATCAAGAAAAAAGTCAAAAATATGCCGAATAGCTTATGGCCATTCTTAGAATTATTCGAAATAATTTTTTTATAATCAACGATCTATTTATTGAACCATTATTATTATTTATTGTTTTATTAATAATAAATTTTATTCGAAATTAATTTGGGGTATGCAACCAGTTATACGCGCATGTTTTTAATGTTGGCAACCATTCACAGGGCATTGCCTTCTCTGATGATTTGATTAATCGAACATTCAATTAAAGCGAAACCCACTATTTCTCCTATCGATTCATCCTTGTCTCGCTCATTGTCTTATAGTGGAAATTTTAGAACAATTCGTTTCGATTCGCGTTGGAAATAGTTGACATTCAACTGTTCCGGAGTGGTGAGTTTTTATCGACTTGAAAGGGTTGTTAAATAATGTTTTAAGGGTTGAAATAACAGAAAGTGGGGTAATTTAATCTTAAAAATAAATTCTCTTATTGAAAATTGACAAATTTTTTGTAGATTACATCAAAATGAATTGTGATCTTAATGAAGAATTGGATGAACCAATAACTAACCCCTTATCTCAACAAGAGGGTAGTTGTTCGATTAATAGTGTCGTTTTTGAGGCTTCCACACAAACACCAACTAGTGAAGAATGTGAATCACCCTTATTCACACAAAAGGGCTATTGTTTAAAAACAGCAGGTCATAGTAATTATGCCCTTAATAATATACAGAAGATGCGACAACAAGGGCAGGTTTGTCAACAAAACTACCCTTAAAATTAACAATTAACAACAATAATAATAGTAATAATACTAACAAAATGAACTCATCAATAATTTAGTTTAATAAGTTTTAATAATCAAGTAGGCGTTATAGATGTTTATGTTTGAATTAACAAACTATTAAAATAAATTGCATGATTAATTTTATGTTGTAGCTATGTGACGTAACATTAAAAATAGGATTAGAGAAATTTAGAGCCCATAAAGTGATTTTAGCATCAATTAGCCCATATTTTTTCGCAATGTTCAATGGTAGGTATATCGGCCATTTATATTCATCTGTTTTTTATTTTTCTAACAATAATGGAGGAAATCTATAGTTCGATCACTACTATTATTATTCATCTACTAGTTAGTTGATATTAATTGGGCATGCTCGATTATTATAATAGTAGTGGTCGAATTTTGTTGTTAATTTTAATTGAGGTTAATTCTATCATTATAATTATTATTCTAGGTGATATGAAAGAGCATAATTTGAACGAAATAACAATACACGAATTGGATTCAACTGCTATTGATTTATTAATTGATTATGCTTACACTGGACAAATAATTATAACATCAGATAATGTACAAGTTTTATTACCGGCTTCTAGTGTTTTACAAATGCAGGAAGTACGTGAGGCTTGTTGTAAATTTCTATTGAGACAATTACATCCGACTAATTGTCTAGGAATTCGTAGTTTTGCAGGTAAATTCGATCAGATTCAATCGGATCGCGAATCGATCCAAGTTCGATATATAAACTGAATCGATGACGTAGCTATTCGCTAAATAGTAGAAATCTGTAGTTAGTTTCGGATTGAATTTTAAAGATGGCGCTGTTACGTCATCGCGCCATTTTCGCTTTTTTCTATTATTTCTGCTTTTATATTATTTTAAATACACATATTTTTTATTTTTTTTATTTTCAGGCACTTTGGTTTATTTATTAAATACGCACTTGTTTTTCCTGATTATACCACACGCTTATTTTTGCTAAAATAGAAACGAATATTTACAAAATCAAGCATTTTCAGATACGCATTGTTGTAAAGAGTTACATCTAAAATCGCACGTTTATGCGTTACAAAATTTCCAACAAGTCGTCGATACAGAAGAATTTCTTCTATTACCATTCAATGAAGTTGAAGAACTGATATCGAATAGTCAATTGAATATATCGTCTGAAGAAGATGTGTTTATAGCTGTTTTGAATTGGGTTAAACACGATTTAGCTGAACGTAGTCAATATATTTCTCGAGTAAGTAATAATATTGCACAATTACGATATAATTGAGGTTATATTGTTTTAGTTGATGGTCCATGTGCGTTTGCCTTTAGTCAATAGAGAATTTCTAATAAGTCGAGTCGATAATGAACGTTTAATTCGAGAAAATAACGAATGTCGTGAATTACTATTGGAAGCGATGCGTTATCATTTGGCACCGGAACGTCGTTGTGCCCTATCAACAACACGAACAATTGAACGTAAACCGAAAGGAGCAGATCCGTATTTATTTGCAATTGGAGGCGGTTCTTTATTCGCCATCCATTCCGAATGTGAAGTTTACAATTCGAAAAATGATCAATGGCTGACAATTCAACCGATGTTGTATCGTCGTTCACGCAGCGGCGTCACCGGTTTAAGACGTCTATTATATGTTGTAGGCGGCTATGATGGTAATAATGATTTAGCCACAGCCGAATGTTATAATCCATTAATAAATACATGGTCAATTATAACACCAATGGGTACGAAACGTTCCTGTCTTGGTATTTGTACATTTGATGGTTTAATTTATGTTTGTGGCGGTTATGATGGGGCTTCATGTTTAAGTTCAATGGAACGTTATGATCCATTAACTGGTATATGGTGTAGTTGTCCAGCTATGAATACACGACGACGTTATTGTCGTATAGCCGTTGTCGATCAATGTATATACGCTTTAGGCGGTTTCGATTCCACCAATTATCAAGCCTCCGTTGAGAAATTCGATCCGAGAGATGGCCAATGGACCCCCATACCGTCGATGTCGTCGCGTCGGAGTAGTTGCGGCGTGGTCGCCTTCGATGGCCATCTCTACTGTATCGGTGGTAAATTCATTTGATTATAAAGCCTCGTTCACATCGATTACAATATGTGGATATGCCTTAATATGGTCGATTTTGTTGTAGGTAATGATGGTACGATGTGTATGTCGAGCGGGGAACGTTTCAATGTACGTCGGAATGCTTGGGAGCCGATAACGGCGATGCACAATCGTCGATCAACACATGAAATTGTCGCAATGAACGATGCAATTTATGCTTTAGGCGGTAATGATGGCTCGTCGAGTTTGAATTCGGTAGAACGATTCGATCCGAAATTGAATAAATGGACAATTGTGGCGCCAATGTCGATTAGACGTAGTTCAGTTGGTGGTGCTGTTTTGGATTGTATCAATATGGAGTATGTTTTGAAACAGACAATGAGTTGATCCGAACAATTACAAGAAATTTAAACGAAAATGCGGGGGAACAAAACTAATAGTCGATGTTAATATTTACAATAATCAAGCTTTTATAATTGTTGGTAGAATTTCTGTGATAAAAAATGGAAATTTATCTAAATTTTACTATTTTCTATTGAAATTGTGAAAGAAATTTAACGATAACAAGTTGGCTATGGTCAATTTGACGCCTTTTATAATACCAACAGTCAACGAAATTCCCTAAACTGAGGCAACTTTTTAAATTTGTTATAATAATTCGAATATTTTTGAACAGCACATTTGCTAGAATTTTTTAATAATTTACGCACTTTAGAGCTACTAATTGTTTGAACTACCTCTGGAAATAACGCTATTTGGACTATTGCAACGATTTTTGATCAAATCAAAAAAAAAAAAAAAATAGTACAAGAATTACACTGCCAAATTATTGTGTGGCTTGATGTGAAATTAATAAAAAATTTACTAATAGAAATGAGTTTTATTGATTAAAAAAATAAAATAAATGTTTATATTAAAAATTTCCCGTAACTTTGGAAGCGACTTGTCGAGCGATATTCCCCAAATTCGATTTAAAATTGCCGCCAATTCTATCAATAACATCATCACCTGTAAAAGGTAATTTTACATCAAAAAGACAACTAAATTTAACAATAGTTTATTTTTTTGTTTTCTCAAAAGAAATTTCGAATATTTTTTTACATAAGAACAATGAAATATCCATTTGTTTAATTATCATATAAAACTTAAAAATTAACTCTACTACAATAGAATGATCATCTCTTCATTTCCACTGATAATATCAAAATAATTGCGAAAAATGAAGTGATAATCATTTTTTTTTCTCGAATTTTTTATTATTAAAGGCAGTTTAATTCTCAATTCTTACTTTTCAATTTATTGGATTGATCATCGAATTCAGGATCGGCCAAATTCAACAATAAACTGTTACCATTCAAATAGACTTTATTTTGTGAATTAGCAATCTAAAAAAAAAAATTAAATCAATAAACAATTTGGAAAATACAATCAAAATAAACTTACAGTTCTTGAGATATTTTGAGCAGCTCGAATTTTCCTCAATTTCAAATAACCAGGATTCTTACAAATAGCTTCACCTAAGTAAGTTTTAGTTAAGAAAAATTCTCACAATAAACATAAAATCTAGCCACCTATTCAACAATATAAACCAACATTTAGACTATAAACAGGACTTTAGTTCTAATAAACTAAAAATAGCCCTAGATATTAATCTATAATTATTTTTCTCAATAAATTAATACCGGAAATTCGAAAAAATATCACAAAATTCAATTATTTCAATTAATTGTTGAATTAAATTATGATTTTATTTGAGAATAAGTGAAAAATTATAAAAATAAAGTTGAAGAGCTTCAATTAATTAGGCATTATGGGTAATTTCAACGATGCTATTTGTTTTTGAAAATTAAAGTGCGCCATATTGTTTAATATTATTATATGAAAATTCCATCGAAACTAGCGAAAATTTTAAAAAATTAACAAATGAAAAGAGGTAATTTTAATTATTACAATATTTCTAATTAATTTTACCATTATTCCAAAAGAAATCACGAATTTTTTATAATCCAGATTTACGGCGCCATTTTCTCAATAATAGAAGTCTAATAGAGTAGGAAAATAAAATGATTATTACCGCAAAATCCGATTTTCCAATCAAGATTCAATATTTTGTTTCTAAAAGAACTGACGTTATTATTATTTAGATTTATGACGCAGTTTTGTGTAAAAATCAAAGTCTACTCATAATTCGTTAAAAAAACAAAATGGGCAACAACAAACAAAACAATTACACGGTAACTATGCAATTAAAAAAAAAAAAAGTTACGAGACACTTTACTACTTGATTAACTCACCGGTAATTTTGATAAAGTGCTCATTTAATTAAGGAAAAATTGCGCATGCAGCAAAAACTTAAAAGACGCTAAAGATCATATAAAAAGGATATCATTTTAGCAGCTTCAGCTTCACCTTCAGCCTGTACAATTTTTTGTTGTTTCTCTTGTTTGGCACGTTCAACGATAAATGCAGCTCTTTGAGCCTCCTGTTGGGCTACTTGTTTGGCTTCAACAGCAGCTGTATATTCTTTACCAAATGATAATTCAGTTATTGAAACATCATCTAGAATTATATTGAAATCTTGGGCGCGTTCAACCAATTCACGACGCACCAATAAAGATACCTAAATCAATTCAATTATTTTCAGATATAAATTAATAGAAATTCATATTATACTTGTTGACGTTGTGTTATCAATTGTGCTGCATTAAATTTAGCAACAACCGATTTTAAAACTTCATTACAAATTGACGGTAGAACTTTTTCATCATAATCGATACCTAATTGTCGGTAAATATGTGGTAATTGTATTGCATTCGGCCTTGATAATACACGTAATGATATATTAATCATTTGTAGATCTTTTGAACCGGTTGGTGATGAAATTTTACGTGGTTTCGAACGAATATCGTAAATAATCGGATATTGGAACCATGGTATACGAAAGTGCATTCCTTCTGTATAAATTTCTTTTTGTATACCACCGATACGATTGAACATAATAGCGCGATGGCCACCTTCAACTAAAAAACGAAAAACAACCATAAAAATCGGAAAGTAACTACATGAAATAATCGAAAATTACCGGTATATAATGATTGAGAGATTCCATAAGCAGCAACACCACCGGCTACCAATAATTTCAAACCTAAACCTAAACCAGGTGGACCGCCTTTACCGAATTTACCAGCCAAATCATTCAATTTACTTTGAGCCATTGTTTTTTAATCAATAATTAGAATTTCAAGAAATATTACGACCTGAAGAGCACGAGTCGTTGGAATTTTCGACAGATGACAATTCTAGGGAATTTCAACTTTATCTGCACTACCAACCTAAATTTAAGTTCACAGCTAATTTTATAGAGGACGCTTTGAATTGGCGCGAAATTCTAATTCTACATATCATCAACAGGTGAGTTATAGCAAAGTTCGAATGTAATTAGTAATTATACTTTATTGATAGTGTATAATTTTGAGTATTATTGGAAATTTATGACAATTATCGGTGATTCATTGCAAAAATTTACATCATTCCAGACTTAGTTAGCAATAATCAATGTCATTATCATTATTTAAATTGTCTCTATTATAAAAAAAACTTGCATGAAATCTTCCAAATTACCGTGATTAATTAATATAAATTACCATTGAGATACACGTGTTTTTCAAGTAAATGTAACTAAATTCAAAAATTATCAACTATATTATTTCATGGCCAGATTTGTATCGTATTTTATTATTTAAGAAGAAATAGCAATGAATAAAATAAAAAAATACTTGAACAATTTATCAAATTATGTCTAGAATTTTTTATTAACAGACAGATATACTTGATAATTTTAGAATACTCTTGATATTTCATAATTATAACAACTTCAAGTTTCTCTTTACAACAACAAATTCAAATTAATCATCAGTTTTATTTGGTGAAAGTACAAAATTTTCTCTTCTTCATCTACATTTTCATCGTCCAAAAATTTATTAAAATCAACAATCGAGGATATGCCATTATAATAATAATTACGGAAATTATTAATGAAACATTATTAAAATTAGCAAAAACAACGATCAACTTCCGATCTTTTTTTAATCACGTGTTAAATCCAAATTTTATCATTGCTAAATAATCACAAACAAAGATAAAAAAATTAAATGATCTAATCAAGTCGGCCGTGACGAGTTTCCAACTTGAACCATCATTGAAATCACCGTGAAATTTTATCTGAAAATTCGATATATTGTGGTATTGAATATCACTTTTTTTAACATTTTGTTTTTTTTTTTTTTTCAAAGAAAACTAAGTGAGCCTTGATTTTATCTAATGATTACTTTGAATTTAGATCAAAGGTTCATATCTATAAAAATTTTACACTTTGTTGTGATTATATTTGTGCTAGTGCTTTTTTACACTTTACACATTATACCAATTATCCCCCTCTTTTACCCCCACTACTCCACTACTACATACATATTGACCATTATTAAAAAATTATTATTAGTATTAAACAAGGATAGATTCAATAGTGGGGTTATATCGTTTTATTATAAAACAAACAAAGATAGATTGTTTTTAATATAACTTTTTGAACAGGACTTGATCAGGTGTAACCAGTGCCGTTAGCCTCTCTTTCTACAGTTGTTGTTGTGTTGTCGTCGATAAATGATGTTGGTTAGCCTGTAAAACAAAAAAAAAAAACTCAAAAAAAAACAAAAAAAAAACACGCACGATTAGGCGCGGTGAGATTCTTACTATTTACCCCTATTATTATTATTATTATTATCATCATCAATAATTCCACTATCATCATTATTATTGCCATTAATTTAATGATTTTGATAAAGTATATTTGCCCTAATTTATTAAAAAAAGATAGTGTAAGTCTAGTGACCGTTATAAACAAACAAAAATAACAAGAAAATTTGTCTTTTGTTTTCCTCCAATATGTTTTTCTTTTATTATACAAGTTTTTATATTACACCAGAGCCAACTAGATTGTAACTTTCTAAAACTAAAGGTGTGTATAAATTTTTCAATATAAATAATAATAATAATAATAATTGCAATACCGTAAAATTTGAAGAAATTGTTTTGTTTTTATCAATCAAATTCTCAATAGAAAGAAATAAAATAAATGTAATAAATCATGGAAATTAGTGTAATAAAGATGGACAATTACTAAAAAAAAAAAACACACAAACACATACACACAAAACAAATGAAATAGTGGTTACTAAGTTGAGTAATTTTATGGGTTAGTGTTACTTGATCGAATTATTTCTCTTTCTAATTTTAATTATTATAGAAAAAAAACAAAAGACAAATTTTTATAAATTTTGACAATTATCAAATTATTATCAAAATTAAAAGTTTTAATTTCTCTTCATTTTAAATTTACAGTCACAATGCTTATTATAATAAAAGTGAAGTGAAATCGAGTGTGCTATTTATTGAAGACAACCAATAACCAACTTGGAAGACCAATTTTTTTTTTCCTCGTG
>JAZBGZ010001107.1:0-22720 GCA_037414795.1 Stenodera caucasica | reverse complement strand
ATCCAATTGTTTTCTCAAAAACTCAGCTCACTTGATCCTAACGCAAAAACAATAGTAATTTCATAACCAAAAATTAGGTTATTATTAAGTATTATTATTATTATTATTATTATCCTATACTGTAATTAAACAAATGATGATGATAATGATAGAAATACCCACGGTTTTGATGTAAGATTCCATTGTTTTTATTATAATAAATGTTTTCGTATTTAATTACATTAAATAACCTCAATGTAACCGTAATTCTATAATTATCATTATCATTGATAATTAATTTGATGATTTTAGCGACTTTCATATGTTTCAAATCGAATGAAAGTTAACCGGAAATTTCGATAATAATCCATCATAAAAATTGAAAAATAACCGGAAATTGACTCGATTTCCCCGCCAAAAAAACAAAAATAAATAAATAAAAAACAAATGAATTGAAAATAATAATAATAATAATACATATATAATAAATGAATTCTATGGTAACTTGATGCTTCCACCTTCACATTTCAAACATCTATTTATACACTCACACATACGTTTTATTTACAAAATAAAATACGAAAACAAAACAACAACGATGATATGACCGCTTACCACTAGATCCAGTCGTAGTTTTCTTGCAATCTATAAAAATAATACCAACAGAATAATAGAAAAAAAACGAATGATATTTTCAATTGTTTATCACAGTAACTTGATTTTACCAACAACACTATTTTTCATTATTTGAATAATAAAAAAAAAACACTTGTAATTCACAAATAATTATACCTAATAATAATGATAATAATAATAATTACATTGATTTTCGTGTTTTGTTTTGTTTTTTTTTTGGAATTATTTTCCGATTATTTCCCACTAAGACGTTGCTTCATGGTACAATTACCATTGCCGTCTGATTTCCAACAGGTATGTCGAGTTGGCTATGGTCGATGGTAGGCAGGTGTTACTAGATGTATATCTCTCTCTCTTTCTATCTCCCACTACCTATTGCGATATACATTTATAGAAATTATATGTGCGAAAGGTCAATATTCTAACAAAATATTTAATAATAATTATCATAATATATATAGAATAACAAATCGGAGATTAGTGTGTAGAAGGCTTAAGTATTGGGCGCTATAATTATCCGAAATTTCCCGAATATTTGCAGCGACTTTAAATTCCAATTTAAATCATCGAATTAATGGAATTGAAGCATGAAAATTGTTGAAATAACAAGTTTTTGATGTGAATAATCGTAAATAATTCGATGTATGTCAACAAATTGACCCACAATTATATGAAAGTCAAGTATAGTTTAGGCGATGAAAGTAATTTGTGATCATTTCTTATTTCAATCTCATCAATACAACATAAACGATCTAATTTTCTCCACAATCCAACTATTATTATCACTATTATTATTGATTTTCCCTCAAATAATCGATTTTATTATTAAATTATCATGAGATTGCGTCCTCTATTTAATTCGATTCGCTTTTGTTATCTGTACGGCACTACAGCGCCATCTAGTTAACATTAGCCACATTCATTTTTTTGCACTACATGATGATGTGGAGTGTTTTCCTAATTTAATTATCAATTAAAATGTAAGTCTAATTTTTTTATAAATTAATCCAAAATAATTCACACATTTATTCTTAAATAATTCAACTCGAAATAAGGCTGATTGTGCTTATTTCTTCTCTATATCCGTCGCTATCTATATTGGAAAAATTTGAGGTTATATCATTTGTGTTGTAGAATTTTAACGATTTTATAGCCAATAATAATGTAAATATCCGAAAATTATACTAATTTCTTTATTTTCAAGTCGAAACTAACTGATTTGGTTGAATTAATTTGGATTTTTGTGAATTACTTCGATTATCTGTCAAATGTCAAAAATTCAACAGATCCGCATCTAGTACTAATCGAGCCCATTTTCTTTTTCCCTTGTATTTATAGAGAAAATTTTACAAAACAATAAAAATAACTGCATGTTTTGGTACAAATGGCTGGTGGTGGTAAAAAATTACGTTCACGTAACTCCGTCAATACATTAAATAATAATAATAATAATACACGTCCCAATCATAATTATAAATACAATAATAATAATAATAATAATTTAACGAAAATTGATAATAATGATAATAATAGTAAAAATCATGAATTACTTAATATGACCAAAGATCAACTTAAGAACGAATGTCGAAAACGTGGACAGAAAACTACCGGCAATAAAATCGAATTGGTATGTTGTTAAAATCGTTATGGTTGTTATCATTTTGTTGATAATTTTCATTTATTTCGTCTCATAACATGTTTGTTTTGATTATTAATAGTAGAATAATAGAACAATTTAGTAGTATACGCCATTTTGATCGATTTATATAAACTGTGAATAAATATCAAAATGGCTGATAGTATTATCGATATAGATCCATTATCATTAGATGAGAATGTACGTCCATTATTTTTGTTATTTGCTGCTTTTGTTGATGATTTAATTCATTATTTATAGGAAAAAATTGAGATTAATTGTACTAATTTGTTTTCTTTTGTTTATATAGCTCCAAAGACTTGGCGTCAAAATGGCTGCCGTTAATACTAAAAAAAAAGATACAAATCTGATAACATCCAGTAATGGAACTGCAACAAATCTATCAAATAGTAGTGGTGCTAGTGGTGATTTAAATGATAAAACGTATAAAGAAAAAGAGAAAAAAGAACGTCTAACTTTAGTGTTATGGAAACGGCCATTAATAACCTTTGAATATTTTTTGAAAGAAGTATTCGCCTTGGCACGTACCTATGGACAAAAGTGGGTCTACATCTCTATTTTATAATAATAATAATAATAATGATAAATATAACATTGAGGTTATGTTTGTTCCAGAATTTTAAGCAATAAATTGTTAGTATGCTTAACAGCTCTAATACTAGTCGCTATGTACCTGTTAGTCAATATTGATGGTCCACATCGTAAATATATTTCAACTCTTAATAAACAAATTCTTTGGTGTTTATATTGGATTGGTTTAGGTATAAATCCCCACTCTAAAATAGTAGGGATATTATAATGAATATTATTGTTTTTAGGGGTATTATCATCTGTAGGTTTAGGTACTGGTCTACATACATTCCTATTATATTTAGGACCTCATATAGCTCAAGTAACATTAGCAGCTTATGAATGTGAATCATTGAATTTTCCATCGCCACCTTATCCGGATGAAATTATATGTCCGGAAAATGATCGTAATCCAATGGCTGTGACTATATTTAGTATAATGTCGAAAGTACGTTTAGAAGCGATGTGTTGGGGTGCCGGTACGGCATTAGGGGAATTACCGCCGTATTTTATGGCACGAGCCGCCAGACTTTCCGGGTAAATAAAACTATACTTATAAATATAACCTCACTTTTAAGAACAATGCCATCTAGTTTTTGTGTTATGACTAATAATTTTTCTTATAGAATCGATCCAGATGATGAAGATGATGATTTGAAAGAATTCGAAGAATTACAAAGAAAACAAAAGAATCATACTGATTTAACAATAATCGAAAAAGGTAAATTATTTATTGAAGATTTAGTACAGAAAGTTGGTTTTTTTGGTATATTAGCATGTGCTAGTATACCGAATCCGTTATTTGATTTGGCTGGTATAACATGTGGACATTTTTTGGTACCATTTTGGACATTTTTCGGTGCCACATTAATCGGTAAAGCTATAATAAAAATGCATATACAAAAATTATTTGTTATTATAGCATTCAATGAAACATTAATAACAAAAGCATTACAATTATTATTATTTATACCGATGATTGGTGAGAAATTACAAATACCATTTAAAAAATTTCTAGATGGCCAAAAACAAAAATTACATAAAACATCTAATAATAATAAAAATTTATCAACAAATGATAATATATTAAGTGCTATATTTGAAAAATTAATGTTTGCAATGATTTTATATTTTGTTTTATCATTAATTAATGCATTAGCACAAAATTATCATAAACGTATTAATAAAAAACGTACAACAAAGTTGGCCAAGGATTAGGATTAAAATTAATAGTCATTTATTTTTTTTTTGAATTGCACGTTCTCCCAATATTAGTATACATTGCCATCTATTAATTTTTTATAGAACTACAACTACTAACCAATATACTGTTTAATTCCATAAAGTATTACTAGATGGTGCTAGATTTCGAGGGGTTTCTTTAAATCCATTCCTATAATTGTATTGAAAGTATTTTGATATTGAGTTTTTCTCCTATAGAAAATAATTAGTAATTTTGGTTACACTCTGTATATAATACATAAATAATATATACCGAATTTGTATATAAATCCAATTGGTAGGTGATAGTTTAGGACATTTATTTGTTTTATATATAAAAATTATATTTAAAGTGTGATTTATTATGTTTGTTCAATTGTTTGTTTTTTTTTTGAGGAGTCGCCACCGAATAAATGTTTGCTATACAAAGAAAATTTCAATTTTCATTTAAATTGAAAATTCCTAATGGGTCATCAACCGGTTGACTGTGATCCAATTTTTTTACTCCACTATTATTACCAGATTTGATCAATTTCCGTTCTGATGCAATTCTAATTTCCGGTTCTACAATCAAAATCGAAAATAATTATCGAAAGTGTGGTGAAAATTCAAATATCGCGCGTTTTTAGCCAATTTATCAACAAATCGATTCTAAAGGTGACCATAGACGTGCGATATTCAATTTCAGTTAAAACGTACTTTTAGATTGACTTGTAGTTGTGAAAATATCATCATCATCATCGTCATCAAATAATGATAATTTCGTAGGTTTCTTCGGTACTGTTATTCTCGATGCGAATAAATCTTCATCATCATCATCATCATCAGCAAATAAATCTTTAGTTTTCATTAAATTTGATTTGTCATCAGTTTTGGTTGAATTGCCGGATCTAACCTCAAATTTAGACCGATCATCAAATAAATCATCCCTTGATTCCCTCTTTTCATCACTTCTAATTGTATTATCATCAATTTTAATCGCATCTTTACGAATACTGTCGGATTTAACCTCAAATTTAGACCGATCATCAAATAAATCATCGAAATTTGTTTTGGTTTCACTAAATAAATCAACCGATTTGAATAAACTTTGATCAATAGTTTCATCAGTTTTAACCTCAATTTGTTCTCTAATAGTTTCATCGGTTTTAACCTCAATTTTTTCTCCATAGTCGACGATATCGTGTTGTAATTTGAAGTCTTTTGTTGAAGTTTCCAAAGCAGCTTTACGTCCACGTCTCGTAGATGGTCGACGATTCAATGGTAATCTTGCACGATCCTAAAATTGAAACATAACCTCAAATTTTAACCGAAACAACTATAAAACAACCACAAACTTTAGTAACGCTTTGTAAAACTTCAACATGATCTGTTGTATCTAAACTGGATCTAGTTCCATGATTTACTTTCAAATCACTTGTTTTAACCTCAAATTTTGTTGAATCTGTAACATTATCTTTGATGGGATTTTCTAGAATTTCCCGACGTTTCAAAGGTGCGACTGCACCCGGTACTAAAGCAGCTACATTAATGTTGAGGTTATGTTTAAGTTTACCCGGTGGGCTCTGTATCTCTTTTCTAACCTCATTTCTATTATCATTAATTTTATTCTCTTCAACAAGTGCGTCATTTTTTTCTGAAGGTAAGTCCGATGGAGTTTCTTCAATAATACTGTAACTACTAAAAACAGAAATATTAATAACTTAACCTCATTTTTATACCGATGATCCATTAAAATACTTTTTAGGAACTTTCGGTTGTAAATTATCATCATAATCATCGAATAGACTTTTGTTAGGTTTGATATCTTCATAAAAATCATTATCATCAGGTTTTGTTTCCCAATCATCATCATTATCAACAATATTATCTAAAGGTGGTGTTGGATCAAATAAACTTAAATTAGGTTTATCGTTATTTTTCTCAATTTTATCAATCGATTTGAATAAATCATTATCATCATCATTATCTGAATCGAATAATCCGATTGTCGACAATTTTGAGGTTATCTCTCCTAGTTTCTCTCGATTTTCATCAGGTTCTTTCGGAAAATCATTGAATAGATCTTCATTCGATAATGAATTGAATAATTTCGATGAATTATCACCTTTAATTCAACTATCGGTAGAAAAGTGAGGTTAGAATTTTATAAATTACTTACTTTTACTTGTATCGATCGAATTTTGTTTATTTAGATATTCTGGATTTGTAGTTTTTGATATTATTGGTTTTTCTTCAAATAAATCATTATCATCATCATCGAAAAGACTCGATGTAAATTTTTTCGAGGTTATATTTGTTGAAAATAAATCATCTTTAAATAAATCATTATCACCATCATCATCATCAAATAGACTAATTTTCTTCTCGATTTTCTCATCAATTCTAACATCAGTCTTATCACCATCCAATTCATCATTTCGCTCGATTTCTTTATCGTTATCTTCATCTTCATCGGATTTTTGTCGACGTTTCAATAGACTTTGATTCAACAAATGATTACCGAAAATTGAAACTCCACCCACAGGTTTCTAGATTTTCAAATCAAATAATAATATATGAAAAATAAAGCTTCTCATACACGATAAATCTACCTTGTGTTCTTCAACTGGTGGTGGTTCATTATCATCAAAAATAGGCAATTGATGATTTTTTGTTGTTTTAAAAGCCGGTGGTAAGACTTTCGATTGTTCCGCTTTTGTTTTAAAAATATCATCATCATCATCATCATCATCAATAATTTGATTATCAAATAGATTTTTCCGATTATCATTTGTTTTATCATCAGTCAACTGTTGATGTGGCAAATGACCTAAATCATTGATTTTTTTAGAATATTTCAATATAAAACAAAATACTTAAATTACTTGATTTTGTTGACCATAAATCATCATCATCATCCTCATCATCGAATAATCCACGACTAGTTGAAAATAGCCCGGTTTTTGCGACTGGAGCGTCATCTAACGGGGGTGGCTCATCGAAAAATACGTCACCTGTAATATCGACAATCATTCAATGTCAAAATAAAAAAAAAACGAATTATCTTCGACTTACTGTACGGTTTCATTGGTGTTTTCTGTAAGGGTCGGGTATTAATTTCCGGTTCAGGTTCTATAACAGGTTGATTTGTTCCATCGACAACATGGCCTAATTTTTCGGCTAATTGTTGAGCAAAATTCTTGGGTAAATTTTTTGTTTCTTCACTACCACTAGATTTTTGATCGTCTTTAATTATAGATGGTTGATCGCGTTTAGAGAAATCCAATTCTGAACTTGTATCAGATTTAATCTGGAAATAAAACCAAATATTACCCATTTAGATTGAGATATTAACTAAAAATGACGAAATTATGCTGTTCGATTCGGTTCAAAATACCGGAAAATTTATGCTGAAAATACCCAATTTATTCCGAATTTCTTCTATATACTTGATAGATTTTTTAGGTTAATTACCTGTGAACGATCAAAAGTTAATTGTAGATCTGTTGATTCTGAATCAGATTCACTGTAATTATCTGAAATTTTTTCAGTTTCACTTTCATCACTCGAATCTTCTAAGCCGACATGTAATTTTTTATGCCATTCTTCTGTACCGATCACATACGGTAATGGACGGTCGATATAAAAATCTTTCGGTCGTAATACATAACTGGAAAATAGACAAATTCAACTATCGGCAATAAAGTGTGGTTATGTTCTAATAACCTCGGAAATTCACCATCATCTTCACTATCACTAACAGAAACTTCAACTCTATCAAAATAATGATCCAGAACGTCTAAACCACGCTGAATTGCTGATGTGATCTCTTCACTATGATCCTCATCTTTATCTTCATTCTACAATAGAAATAAGTGAGGTTAGATTATAAATTATATAGTAATTGTAGTTTAAATCGACTTTTTTGCTATTTTCTTCAATTTGTGGTAAAGTTTCATCATCTTCATAGACACGACTTTCAATAAATTGAGTATTTCGTAGATTTTGAAATCGATTCTGTGCTATATTCAACTCCAAACTAGCCTTATCGAGATTATTGCATAAATTTTCAATATTATTATTCGTATTGTGGGCTTTTTCCAATAAATTCTAGAAAATTATCGATTATTATTGATGATTTCGATTGGAAATTATCGAAAATACATCAGCAAATTGTTGTAAAGAATTCAATAAAGCCACATCGCCTGCTAAACTCCACTTATTGGAATTTTCAATCATTTCGTCCATCGACCAGGAACGTTCCCATGGCTTAATTGACGACATTTCTAATCTAAAACTAATCAAATATCACAATTCCGGAATGTTTTATTTATTTAAATTAAAATTATCAATAATTATAATTTATGATGAAAACAATTGATTTCTAGGTTATGTTGACCCAATGTTGCCATTTGCTGAGAAATTCTTACACTAAACGAACGAATCTAAAAGGCGCAACAATTCCAAATGTCTCGTATTGATAATAAAATCGATCAATATTTCCATATTTTGTTGCTTAAATATACTTTTTGTAGCAATTTTAGGTATATTTCCTAAAATTTCAGCTATCAAGCTAGGGATATTCGTCTCTAATTCGAATACAGTTGGTACTATATCAAAACAAAACAATTAGTTGGGTTATGTTGTTTGTGTAATTTTCGAGTATATTTCCCATAATTTGTAAGAAATAATGACTTCTTCAGTGAAAATAGTCGAATTGAGCGACGAAAATACCTGTAAAATGTTAGTATGGTTCATAATTCCCGATAATAATGGTTTCATTAATATTGAGGTTATGTTGCAGTTGTCTCAACGCTTTGGCCCGTTATTCTTGTCCAAAATGTAACATTTTATACTGTTCAGTGAACTGTTATCAATCCCAACAACATTTGAACTGCTCCGAAGAATTTTATAAATCTTGTATAACTGAAGAATTGAAAAATAACGAATTATACAATGACGAAACGAAAGATACAATTTTGGAAATTTTGAAACACAATCATGAGAATTACGATCAAAATCTCGATTCAGATGATGATGCAGGCGATAATTCCGATATTGATGATTTAGAACAACGTTTAAATGGTATCGATTTGAATAATCCCGATGAAATATGGGAGAAATTAACAGAAAATGAACAACAAGAATTTGTACAATTTCTACAATCTGATAATGTAACGAAATTAATACCGAATTGGCAACCATGGTGGTTATACCAAGAAAAACCGGTGGTAGAGCTCGACCAGCCGGATTTCAAAGAAAATTGTCCGAAATTGACGAAAATTCGAAACTTTAACGAAATTTCCGTAAGTCGTTTTCACATTTCCGAATAAATAACTAATCGATCTAAATTTCAGACAAAAGAACCAGCGGATTGTGTTCGTTACAATCTCATCAATATTCTAGCGAGTTATTGTTTCACTACACGGTATTTTAACGGCGAATATCGAGATTTCCGACAAGAAGCTACCAGTTGTATCATAAATATCTCATCAACTTTGAGGAATAATCAAAATTTTTCGGATTACGAAACTGCAATTAAATCGGTAGAATTGGAGTGTATTGAGGTAGATTTCGGGGGAATTACCCGATAATTGTTGTTGATTCTATTTTGTTTTTTAGAGTGATTGGATAGTGGCCGATCAAGAGAATTTCAATTTAATTCACGAAGATGTCGAAAAAATACTAAAAGGCCCCAATAACCATGAAAATAAATTTTATATTTTAGCTGCATTATCCGATACAAAACAAATATTTAATAGTAGTAGAAAAATTGATAAAAATAACAAAAAAGAAACATCGAAATTCCAGAAATTATTCCCAAATGATCGTTTTCCACAATGGAAATTGATTGAATCTGAAAAAATCAAACAATGTTCAAAGAAAATCGATTATTTCCTATCTTACACCAAAGACAAACTTGTTAATTAGTCTTCTTGATTATTTGAGGTTGGTAATCCGGTTTGATAGCTTCATTTAGTGATTTAGCGTATAAATCTAAACGTTGCGTCATCTACAATTTAATTTTTATTTAATAATAAAATTTATAATTGGAATTACTTTTAAATTACCTGGAAACACCAAATATCTTTGATTTGTCGGCACAAATTCAAATCCAATTCGGCAACCAATAAACCGTTACTAGTACGCGATAGGCCCTAGAAATCAAAATACACAAATTCAATTGGTTGTGAGAAAAAAGCGCCAATTCCCTATAATCTAATTGGTAGATTCCAACCAATCATTCAATATCATTATAATTAGTTAGAATCGACCAATTAGATAAAATTTTACTTCTGATCGGCTACCATCAGGGGCTGTTATATAGCTTGACCCATAGAAATAACCAAAATCGTGATGGGCTTTTTGACCATCACCCGATGTAAATTCGTTGGGATATTTCTCAGTACCCACACGATTTATGGCACATGTGAAATAATTATTCGCTATGGCGGCATTACGCGCTTCAATACCCCATATGGGTTCGCTCAGTTCGATGGTAGCTGATGGGTTGAAAACGATTTCGGCACCATTAATACCGAACATCAACCAATTCAATGGGTGATGACGTCCGAAACAGATATTGACAGCAATTCGTCCGAATTCAGTCTGAAATTATAATAATTCAGTTGATTTCGAACAGGACCGGTTCCATTTGAAAATCGGCCCGAATTGTTGAGAATTAGACGAAACCTGGAAGACCGGATGTCCGGTATTGCCTTCGAAATAATAAGTGGATTCGTTGAAATCACCGATTCTGGGTATGTGATTTTTGCGATGTTTGCCCAAATAATCACCGTGATTATCGATAATAACAGACGTATTCCATATTGTATCACCATGGATTTCGTCACGTTCCAAAATTGGTGATATTATCACCATATTGTACAGTTTAGCCAACTGAAACGGATCGAATTAAATTGATTCGATTGGGAAAATTGATTGAGTTTTACATCTTTGATGAATTGTGTTGTTGGGCCGAATTCAGCCGATTCAGCATAATCACACCATGGTGATTTTTCGCGTGTACAAAAAGCAAACGGCATATCTACCAACAAAACAACAACAAAAATTAATAAAACAACACTATCATTATTTTAATCAAAACAGACTCCAAGCTTCCTGGAAACAGAAAATATTGACCCCGGATTTCCAGGCAATTTCCAAACTTTGTCTAGCCAAATTATATAAAGCCTCCCTTTGTTTTTTGAAATCGGTCATCGGCGGTAAGGGCAATTTATTCTGGAATAAACCGACTCGTATTGTTCGAATTGGTCGAAATTGTTCCAATTTTGCTTGGAAACAGCAGGATTTCAGTTCGATTTTCTTGTCAACAGCCAATTGTTTTGCATCTTCGGGTAAATCAAAATCACTAAAACAAAAAAAATAGGAAAACTGATAATTTTCCGGCGGATAATTTCATCAACTTACGTCACACCGGTACCATAAAGGATGGTTTTGATGCGTTTTTGATCATCAGGAGGTAATTTGGCTAGAATTTCTTCAACACTGGAAAATTCCTGCTTGGACGCCATTTTCACTTGCAATAACTGAAATTAAATCTCAAGTCGGCTGTATTTAAAGTATTTTAAGCCGTTTATAAATAGAATTAAAGTTAAGATAGCTTAAATGTTGACTATAATATTTTTGACGGATGTCTGGTGATAAAAATTTCGGTTTTTTCCAAAAAACAATATTATTCAAAAAAATAACTATCAATAATAACAAATAATTCGATAATTTTGTCGAAATAAACAAATTTCAACAAATAATAATGTTAGGTTAGATTCGAGGTTATGTGCTATAATTAGACGAATTGCGAAGATAATTGAGGTATAAAAATTATAAAATTGTTGAAAACATTGAAATTAACGATAATACAATCAAATTGGCAATATTTCATTGATTCAAATTAAAAAACAATAATAAATAATCGATATTTAATCAATAGAGCTACAATTAATCGTATTGCTAGAAAATACAGGCTGTCCCTCTAGTCGGTCATAATTCATTACATTTAATTGATTTGAGTAAAAACACGCTTAATTTCGACATTTACAGCTTTAAAATTGAATTTATTATAAAATTATTGCAAAAATAAACGATAAACTTATAGAAATTACAATTATAATAGGTATACAGCATGATTGAACATAGAGGGCCACCATGAGGATCTCAGTTATCTTAAGTCCTAGACCTATGGTTTAAATTTGGCAAAGTTGCTAAATTTTATGCTCTTCAATAATATGTAAACAATTTTCAAATAGATGCAACGATATTGTGGAAAACTTTGAAAAATCGGATTTTAGTTTTTTATTAATAACTTTTTTATTTTTCAAGATTTTCCAATTTTGAGGAAACATTCTCGATGCAATTTTTAATTTTTCATCTCATGTTGCTATTGGTTTTCAAATATATCGATTCGTTTTTGTTTAATTGATTCTTCATTTCTTATGAACGTTATTTCAAATTTTCACTTTATTCGATAGGAGGATGGAGTTTTCCATGACACCGTTACATCTACCAACTACCTGAAAATTCTTTACATATTTTTGAAGAGCATAAAATTCAGCAACTGTTCCAAATTTAAATCATAGATTTAAGATAACTGAGATCGCCATGGTGGCCCTCTAATTTCAATCACTCTGTATAATGAAATAATAATAATAATTATTATTGTTATTATTATCATACAGGAAATTACTGATTCTGAATTCCTTATAAAATAAGCTAAAATCTAATAATTGGCACTATTTCAGCAACTTCTATCGAATAAACGTCTTAAGTCAAAAAAAAGAAAAAACAAAATCCGATATAATGAATCGTTGGGTAGGTAAAGTAGCCTTAGTTACAGGTGCTAGTTCCGGTATTGGTGCTTCAATTGTTCGTGAATTAGTAAAACAAGGCCTTCATGTAAGAATATTCAATTATAATTATAGTTAAAATAATAATAATAATAGAAAAATATAATTTTTCTAGGTTATAGGTGTGGCTCGTCGCGTCGACCGTATCGAAGACCAATTAAAACACTTGAAAAATGCCCAAGGTCAATTGTATCCATACAAAGCTGATTTGACAAAAGAAGATGATATTGTCGAATTAATTGATTGGTTAAAACAAAAATTCGGTTATATTCATATTTTAATTAATAATGCTGCCATTTTGAAAGGTGGCCATTTAATCAATCTAACCAATAATGATATGAGAGAAACTTTAAATGTGAATCTATTGGCTTTATTGATTTTGACAAAAGAAACAATAAAATTGATGAAATCGAATAATATTGACGGCCATATTATACAAATAAATAGTATAGCTGGACATAACCTACCAAATAATGCTGAACGAGCATTATATGGTGCTACAAAATATGCTATTACAGCATTAACTGAAGGTATACGACATGAATTGAGAGAAATCGGCACTAAAATCAAGATAACTGTAAGTTAAACCAATTCTAACCTCAATTTTGATTGAGTGAGGTTAGAGTCTCTGTAAGACTTGAGAATTTTTAGAGTCTCAGTCCGGGCCTGGTGGAAACCGAAATGGTGACTATCAATCAAAATTTAAGCGATAATTTGAGGAAATTGTTCGAAAATCAACCAATGTTATCACCTGATGATATCACAAACGTCATTATTTTCATCCTATCGACACCACCACATGTCCAGGTAAATAGAAACAACGTTAATCGACTGCCATCTAGTATTTCTTCGAAGAACTAATGGAGATACTATTACGTCATCATCATTAGTTCTAAAGAGAAACACTTAGCGGCGTTGTAGTCGACAAATAATTGGAATAATTACAGATTCATGAACTAACGATCAAGCCAATTGGTGAGGTGATCAATTCTTGATTTGTTAATCTGAAATTATTATCATCAATAAATAGATGATTTAATCCATTTTCCAACAGAAATATTCAAATTTCCCACAAAATTCCCTATCCAATCATTGATTAATTATTTCGATAAAACGAACCGAAATCAAATTACGGATCGATCGCGATTAATTCAATTTTTGTTCAAATCTAATCTAATTTTAATGATTAGATCAACAAATTATACGACTTGATTCGATTTTGATGTGAATTTAATTGCGCCAATTTCAAAATAATTGATTATCAACCCTTATAATGGAAAAAGTACCCCCAGTTTTTAGTCTTGACAAAAACCTCAACTATAATGCATAATTTCAACTTCAGCCGTATGCAGAAAAAAGGTGAATTCTTCTAATTTTTCTTTTTTAAATCAATTATAATTTCCTTGCGAATTATTTCCAGATGATTGTCTAAATTTCCTGCGATTTATCTGTAAAGATATCTACGAAATACGAGAAATACGACTAATTTATTTATTATTATTGATCATAACAACAATTTTCATATTAATACATTGTTATTATTATTATTTATATCCGGAATTGGCGATTTTCATACAATATCTACCTTTATTTGCACTTTCAATTTACGTAAGTTTCCCGCCAATTGGAGTGATTTTCGATTTTAGCAGCGCCATCTATCGGATTTTGAGCGATTCAAAGCAATATTAGTCTCAACTAGGGAGTTGAATCGACTTGAGCTACTCGATACGAGATGGCGCTTTAGTAAATAATCGTTAAGATTGATGTAATTTTCGCGCGTTTTTTCGAAAATCTCTTTATCGACCTCAATTGGAATAATTTAGGGGAATTTTTCGAATTTTCAGACAATTTATGCGATCATCCATGCTTTATACGCGCCACATTTGACAGTAGATTTGAAAGAATTCTATTTTTGGCGAATTGATGATTTCGATCGAAAATCACAAAAGAAAATTGCAACAAATTGTAGATCATTGAAAATCTATGTATTTTCCAATTATATTTTGATTCTCTTATCATCCTTATGTTTTACAATGATACCAACAGAATATGATCAGGATGATTATTTGATTTTCAAAATTTGTAATGAATTTGAGCCGAATTTTGTTAAATTCGGACAATGGTTCATTCGATTCATAATTATGTTACATTTACCGATAGCATTTGTACCAACTTTACAATTTATTTACGCAGTACAACATGCAAAATTACAAATAATCCTATTGAATCAACAATTGGAAAAAATAATTATCAAAACAAATAAAGAAAATCGCAGTGAAATTGTGGGAAATCGATATTTTCAAATGATGATCAAACAAAATTTGCAGTGCACATCAAATCGTTACGTCGAAATAACAAAGTGAAACTTAAGTAATTTTGGTTAATTAATTGAATTAATTCGACGTGATTTTAGCTTATTGAGAAGAAAATTGATCCAAAATCGGCCATTTTTCGTACCGATCTGTCTAACATCCGGTTTTCTTGTAGCTGGCTTATTGATAATGATGGATAATGTTACTCAATTAATTAATTAATTAATTAATTAAATCAATTAATTGGTGATTAATTTTCAGGTAATCAAAAGAGGCTCTTATTGGAGGGCAATTGTTTTGATGATCGATGCTTTTAATGGAGTCGCTGGTGCCATTTCCGGTGGTCAAGTCTTCGAAGACTATGTAATTACAAAAACTTCATCTTCATCTCAATATTGATGAATTTTTTCATTTGTTTCCAAAAGTCTGAAGATTGTGCGGATTTAATTAGAAGACTACAATGGTATAAATTTGATCGTAATAATCGAAAATTGTACTTGAATTTATTGATTTTGACGACCAAAAAGTATCGTTTACAATTCACCGAAGGATTCACAGTGAATTATGGATTTCTCATTACGGTAATCATCATCATCATCATCATCATCATCATCATTATAATAATTGAGAATTATTTATTGTAGTTCTGTAAAGGTATTTATGGATTCGCTTCGATAATGACCAAACTGAAATATTCCGAAAATTGATCCACGTTTTTTTTGCACATAAATATTTCGACTTAAGTCACTTCTACAATTAGAGCACCTTTACGACTCTTGTCAATGATACAACAATCAATTTCTCATGTCATTAGAAAATAATTAACTCCACTACACAAGAAAAGTTTATTCCCCCAAATATTTAAGTAATTTTGTCTTATTATAAATAAGGAATTTGATGAGACTTTAATAACATTGATAAATAGAAGAAAATTGTATAAAACGAAACTATAGTCTTGATTATTGTTCATTTGTTTAATTCAATTCTATTGTGAATCTTCTAGAAGAATTATGGATGATTTCAAAATTGAAAAGATGCAGCCAAATGGTAAATTTTCCATCAATTTCCCAATTAATTTCACTCAATTGAAATAATCTTATTTTAGACGATTATCTAAAATTTCTACGATTCATTTGTCATGATTTTTTCAAATTAACAATAGTGAGACTCATTTATTCATTATTATTCATCAATATGATAATTTTCATTATAATCCATTGTTATTATTTTTATAAATATCCAAAATTAGGTATATTTTTTCAATATTTACCATTTTTTTCAGTTCTATTTTATGTAAGTTTAAGTTTAAGTCAACAATAGAGTGATTTTCATTTCGCTAAAGTGTCATCTATTGGGAATTTGTGTAATTCTTCAAGTGAGTTACTTATCTGTCGTAGGATAAGTAAGTCTTCTTAAATTCTCCACTTATCTCTGTCAATATGAAAGGATACGTTGATTTACCTTGAGTTTCGTTATTATTTTTAGTTAGGAGAAAACATAAGTTGAATCCATATTTTTTCTAGAGAGACCACATTTCGATTTTCTTCTATTTCTTGCTTAACAATCGATATTGAATCCAGTTAGTGAATAGAGCCTCATCAAAAAATGGGTCTTTATGATGAGGCCTTCAATCAAGACTTCTCCTCCTTACCTAGCATTCATTCGTCTTCTGATAGTTTCTATTGAAACTTCAACCAATTTCTCACATTTTCCGATTGTCTCCTGTTCCTGAACTATCAATATTGGATCCAAAAAAGATGGGACAATCCATAAAGATAGGTCTTCATGATGGAGTCCTCAATCAAGACTTCTTCTCCCTACCTCTCATTCATTCATCTTCTGATAGTTTGTGTTGAAACTTGAACAAATTTCCCATATTTCCAATTTTCTTCGATCGTCTTTTGTTTCTTGACTATCAGTCGTTATTGGATCCAAAAAAGATGGGACAATCCATGAAGATAGGTCTTCATGATGAGGTCCTCAATCAAGACTTCTTCTCCCTACCCATCATTCATTCATCTTTTGATAGTTTGTGTTGAAACTTCAACAAATTTCCTGCATTTTCCGATTTTCTTCGATTGTCTTCTGTTTTTGGACTATCAGTCGATATTGGATTTAAAAAAAAAAGGGGGAATCCATAAAGATAGGTCTTCTTGATAAGGTCCTCAATCAAGACTTATTCTCCCTACCTCTCATTCATTCATCTTCTAAAAGTTTGTGTTGAGACTTCAACAAATTTCCCATATTTCCGATTTTTTTCGATTGTCCTATGTTTCTTGACTATCAATCGATATGGGCCCAGTTGATGAATAGAGCCTCATCAAAAAAGATGGGACAATCCATAAAGATGAGTCTTTATGAGGAGGTCCTCAATCAAGGCTTCTCCCTATAATAATCATTCATTCATCTTGATTGTTCAAATTTTCTCTAAATGACGCTTTTCTTGTTGGAAATCACTCGAGAATCGTTGAATTTTGATGATTTAATCGAAACATTTCAGGCAACTTATGCAATTTTCCATGCATTAACTGCACAACATTTGATTTTAAACTATGATGATTTACATTTATGGTCGATTAATGATTTCAATCCTCAAATACAGCAACAAATACGAAATGATTGTGATTTATTGAAAATGTTCACATATTTGAGTCTATTATCAATTATATCAGTAGCGAGTTTATTTTTTATACCATCCAAATATGACAGTATCGATTGTTTAATAATGAAATTTTTGCTTGAATATTTTCCAAATGATTTTATCAAATTTATAGTAACACCATCACGTTTAACAATAATATTAGTCATATTTGTGATGTTTATACCGACATATCAATTTATTTATACAATTCATCACGCTAAAATTCAAATATTATTATTACATCAACATGTAAAACAAAATTTAATCGATAAAATTAACAAAAATAATAAATTAAATAGATTTGATCGTATTAAAAACAGAGAATTACAAGAATTTATTGACAAATACTTCAAATTCTCATCGAAACGTTATGTTGAATTGATCCTGTAAGTAATCAAATTAGTAGAGCGCCATCTAGTTTTGAAGTTGCGAAACAACAATAGACGTAATTGTCACTTTTCTTGATGTACTAATCACGTGATTACTTCTTAGTGTAGTTTGCCTCGAACAGTTCTAGAGGGCGCCAATTTTATACAAAAAAAACCATTTTATTCTATTTAATTTTTATTAATTTCTAAACAACAATTCTAATTCTACAATTTAAATGCTATTCAACCAAGTAAATTACAAGAATAACAATAATCTCATCGAAGTCATAATTTCCGATGTTTCGAACAAACATAGAATTAGAATTGTTGTTAGGAAATTAATGAAAATTAAATAGTATAAAATATTGTTTTTATTTCTAATTATTTATAATTGTGAAATTTTTAGGACTTTTCGAAGAAAACTGAAGCAATGTCGTCTATATTTTTATCCATTATTCATAACAGGAGGAATTCTTCTAATTGGCCAATTGATAATGATAGATAATGTAATTAATTATATTTTATAATTTCTAGAAAATTTCTGATGATTAATTAATTTAAATTTCAGTATATACAAAGAGGAGATTATTGTAAAATTATAATAATGTTGATTGGAATAGGTTTTGGAGCTGCTAGCGGCATTGCAACAGGTCAAGTTCTCGAAAATCACGTAATTACAATTAATTAATCTAATTAATTGATTATAATCGAATTTAATTTTTTTAATTGAAGAGTTCATTTTATTGTGATATCATACAATCATTACCATGGTATCAATTTGATCGTAATAATCAAAAATTTTATATTATGTTGTTGATTTTGACAACAAAAAAATATTGTGTACGATTCACTGAACAATTTATAGTGAATTACGAATTATTAGTTTCGGTAATTAATTAGGTTATTAATTACGAAAATTAACCTGTTATTTTTGTTGTTCTATTACAGTTTTTCCAATATATTTACGTCATAGCTTCAGTTATTATCAAATTACGACACTCAAGAAATGTTTGATTCAATCCATAATTAACTAATTTGACTAATTAGTTGACTGTTATTAATTAATTGGAAGAAATGTCACTAATTTTAATAGTCGTAATTGTATGAATATAGTTAGTTGCACTGTTGTCGCATAGATGTCGCTATAACTTTATTGATTCACAATATTCATATAATTTTGATAAGAGGATTATGGAGCTGCATTTAACTTTTGTTCCACTTATTCCATGAAAGCTTGATCTAGTAAGGTGGATTAAAATTAGAAGATTATCGATTGAAATGGATCTAGATTACTTGTTATGTGACTTAAGTCATAATTTTTAGTATTTTTGAAAATGTTTAGAGATTTGGATCTGAGATTTCTATTTCTTCTGCACTAATGTCAAAATTCTTCTAAATCCTCCAATAAAATTTCCACAAACACTTATGATTATTTTATTTAGATTATGATTTTCTTTCTTTTTAGAAGATAAAATTCTAAAATTTAAATAATTGAATATTTTATTTTCTTTTATCAATTTCGGCAATAAAAACAAACACGTATGGATCATTTTGAAATTAATATCGGTATTTCCTCGAAAAATTCCCACACACAAATATTGAAATAAAAACGAATTTTCATAATTATAACTTCAATCTTATCTTCTTATCAATGAAATATCAATAATCATTCTCACTAATAGGACCAATTTCCAATAATATTTATAAACAATTAATTAGTTTAACAAATTTATCGACAAAGAGTTTCGATTTTTATAATCAATTAATAATTATTAAAGTAACAAAAAAAAAAGAATTATTTAAATATTCATAGTTACATTTTCAGATAAAGTGTTAATCCTCCCTAAAGTCCTTATTGAACTAAAAACATGAAAACAACTCTTGAGATTCTTCAAAGGGTCACTTGAAGATTGAAAGTGACTTGACTTTCTCAATTTTCCTCAAATTAAAAAAACAGTTACTGGAAAAAAATGAGGAGAATGTCATTTGTATGGAGACAAAAAAATCGCTTTCAAATGAGAGGTGAAATTCATCGGAATTTATTATTATAAAATCTATAAATTAGTTTAAAATAGCCATAAAGTCACTCTCGTAACTCGGACAATCTTCAAGTGATTCCTTCAAGGCAGTTGCTTTCAATTTTTTCGAAAAATAAGGCCATTATGGAAGATTTACATTTTAACTGAAACAAACTGTATATAAACAGTTGTTAAAAAATCACGGTAGAGATGAGTAATCAGATAGTTTACAACTGCCATACAGTAACTGTTATTGTAAACCCCCATCTCTATTATGATTCAACATTTCGAAATTTTCCATTATTTTGATTTTCTATCATAATTATTATTATCATCGACTCTAATTAATCAAACTTAAATAATAATCGTCATCAAACAATCATTATATAATAAATTCACTTATTTGAATGTGAAATTCAGTTAATTAAAGATAGCGAAACTATTTACTTCTATTGTTTTAATTTTTTTGGCAAATTAATTGGAATGTTTTGGATTTTAATATTTTCAATTGTTTCAATCTATTTTATTTATTGGTTATTAATGCAACCGTATAAATATTGGAGTGATCGTGGTGTTAAACAAACGAATCCTTATCCAATTTTCGGTGATAATTGGACTGTTCTAATCAAACAAAAATCATTCACTGAATTGGTCCAATATGTCTATGATATTTACCCAAAACAAAGGTTTCACTTAAAAAAAATTTTTACTTAAATTCAATATTATTGATCAAATTTTTTTTTTATAGATATACAGGAATCTATCAGATAAATCATCCAATTTTAGTTTTAAAAGATCCAGAATTAATTAAATTGATTACAGTTGAAAAATTCGATCATTTCTCGAATCGTAGAGGTTTTGTACCGGCTAGTGATCATTTATTCACTAAAAATCTAGTCGACCTTAAAGGTAGGCCATTATTATTCATTTGTTTCTATTATCTTATAGAGAACGTTCACAATAGCTTCTTAATTGTTTATTATTTAGATCAGAGATGGCGCGATATGCGTTCAACATTAAGTCCAGCATTTACAATTAGTAAAATGCGTCAAATGTTTCATATAATGACAGAAAATTCGGAAAATTTCATTCAATATTTTCTAATGAAAAATAAAGAAATTGTAACAATCGAAATGAAAGATATATTTCAACGTTATACAAATGACGTCATTACGTCAACAGCATTCGGTGTGAAATGTAATTCATTAGAAGGATCTAACGATGAATTTTATACGATTGGTAGAGACGCTACTGATTTTAGTAGTTTTTTAAGAAGATTGAAATTGTTTGGTTTTATGTTATGTCCGAATATATTTCGTTTATTAAATATAAAATTATTTTCAAAAGATGTTGGTGATTTTTTTCGAAATTTAATCGAACAAATAATCGAATATCGTAAAGTAAATCGTAACGTACGTCGTGATATAATTCAATTATTATTAGAAGCTCGTGAAGATTTTATCCGAGAATCACAAAAAATCACTAAATCTTCTCAAAAAGAAGAAATCACCGATATAGATATAATATCGCATGCATTAATCTTCTATATTGCTGGTTTCGATGTTGTATCAAATTTGATGTGTTTTATGAGTTATGAATTGGTGATTAATCCCGATATACAAGAACGTTTACATCATGAAATTGATGAATCCGATGATGAATTAACATATGATGTTTTAATGAAGATGCAATATATGGATATGGTAATATCGGAAACATTACGTAAATGGCCAAATTTAGTTGTAACTGATCGTATTTGTACAAAACCATTTAAAATTGAATCAATACGAACAGATGAACAATCAATACAATTGAATGAAGGTGATGTTTTATGGTTGCCTATTTATGGTATACATCATGATCCTGATTATTATCCATTACCGGAAAAATTCGATCCGGAACGTTTTAATAAAATAAATAAACATAAAATCAATCCATATGTTTATTTACCATTTGGTGTTGGACCGAGACATTGTATCGGTTCTAAATTCGCTTTATTGGAAACAAAAGTATTATTTTATCATATTTTGAGAAATTTCGATATTGTACCTGTTGAAAAATCAGTTATACCATTAAAGATTGATAGAAAATCGCTTAATTTGACTGCAGAAGACAGTTTTTGGTTTGGACTTAAACGACGACTTAAGTAATATCAATTTTTTTGTAAAACTATATTAATAAAATTTATTACTTCATCCATCAACAAAATATTTGAACTCCATCTATTGAATAGTAGACTCATTCTGTGAGTAGTTAAATTAGTAGAACGCCATCTAGTTTTGGGAAATTAAAGCAACAATTAGATCACTTCTTTATCGGCGTCGCACCGCGCCATACAAAACGTTCGCGAACCACTTAAATGTCGGTATTCTGCGCCGAACATGTCGTTATTAAAGGAATGTGCGCAGCGCAATTCGTTCAGTTGGAACAAAACAATTGTATACGAAACATGAGTGCCTGGGATCGTGAAAA
>JAZBGZ010001105.1:8531-20417 GCA_037414795.1 Stenodera caucasica | reverse complement strand
AAAATAAACAGAAATATAACGGGTACCGGTTGGTACAGGGGTGGTTTGACAAAACAATTGACTTAATATGTCGCCCCTGTTGTTAATATCTCTGAAATTCAGTTATTGATTTATTATTATTTTTTCAGAAAACAATAAAATATGGTTATTGATGGCTCAATTCTATTGAAATGTCATTAAAGTTCACATTTGAATATTTATTAATGTTATTAGAACGAAACAAATGACATCATGTTTTATTTTGAAAAATTATTATCAATTTGATTAAAAAATTACAGTATTAATCATCTTCAAATTAATCAATAAGTATTGAATTACAATTTAATTTTTTTTTCATATAAAATATTTCGAGGAGTGCTTGGACTTTTTACGTCACGTTCCTTATATCAATACAAATATTTATTTTTATTATCCATTCTTCTCCATTTACATACCGTTGAACACGTTAATGAACCCAGCTATGGTGAAGTCGTGGCTGAAGAACTGTTAAAAAAAATTCTATATAATTCTCCTATTAGAATTTCTTTTCTATGAAACTAATTATTATTTCATAATTGTACCGACTTGGATAATTCTCGATTTTATTTAAAACTTTAAATGGACAGAATCGATTTAATAATAATGTTAATAATGATAATAAGTCAAGACCATATGTGTGTCCATTCGACCATATGCTATTCAACCCACATACAACAACCAGATCGAAAACACTTTCGGATATCCATTTATAGTAAACAGTTCGGTCTCTGTGTGTTTCGCATTGATACAGAGAAAAATAATAATAATAATAAGAATAAGAGAAAACCCCCACGTCGACACTTTATAACCTTCAATAATTTTTGACCATCTCTTCTCTCGTGAGCGAGGAGGTATAAAAGAAAAAGTCGGCTTCACATCGAGCAGATCAGATGATGATTTGAGTTTTGCTGATTCTCATAGGAAAATGGAAGCTTCGAGAAAGTGGCACTTATTCGGAAAAGATCCATAACTCAACAGGGAGGGAAATTGGGCTAAATACAGCGTATCCCAGTAGATGATATTTCAAAAATTTCTTGAGGATGATCAGTAATCTGTAATATTTCCAGCCATACGTTGATTTCTACATATGGTTAACTTTTTTATTGATTTTAGACAATTAACAAAATCGAGAAACCACCCACAAGTAGTCTTTTTTGACATGATTTATGGGAACTTGACGAGTTTTATGGTAAAGTGTAGTTCTCTAAATAGCTTCGATTATTGAGACAAATGGAGGGAACTTTTTATCACAAGAGGATCCACAAAGATTGGCTTTTGAACGAAGATCGTTCCTTGGATTTACTCGAAATTTCATCAATCCAGAATTAATTCAAAGTTCGATCTCACTAGAGACTCATCAATTCAATATATCTCATTTCCAATTATAAGATTGAGTTCGAGTTCTCAATAAGATAATTTTTCTTACAGAATATGGTAAGATTTTTGAGAAAATCGGTACAAAACTATCTTCACATAATCGCAACGAGCCATCTATGGTGAAAAGAAAGCCAGACAAATACGATTCAATCAATATGATTGTCGAGAGACTAATTGGATGATAATTCAGCAAAAAAAATAATGGATACTTCACTGAAACACAAAATGCTTCAGTTTCCGAATTTTTTGTTTCAATTCAATAATAAAATATTTGAATAAAAAAACTACGTCCTAGATTACGAAAAAATATTTGCAGAGTATTACAACAATTTGATCATTATTATTAACAAAAATAAAAATATGATACCACTTCTAAAATAAGAACAAGTCCAAAAATGGGCTTATTCAATATTTTATAAAATTTCTCTTATCAAGGATAAATAATTTGATTGCACAATAACAGGTTTTCGGTAAATCGATAAATCTTTTAATCTTGAGAACTTTATCACTGGGAAATTATTGTCGTGAAATAATTCCATAATCAAACAATACTCAATCAATTAGCGATAAGATTGAATAATTTTACAATAATCACAATTAATCACTATTTAATATTAGAACCTCGGGATGTATAATTGGTTGCCTAATTAATATACAATAGATATGTTGTAAAATTTTTATTAAAACAATTCTACAATAAAAAAAATAAACATAATATTGTCTTTTATGATCTGAACAGCAAAACTATCAATAATTCAACAGAAATTAATAAAATCAATCTTCTACAATAAGAGAATTTCAACAATTTTAATAATCCAACTGTATATTTGGAATGATTTCTACAAATAATAAAATCAAGTATCCCCCAACCCACTACAAGTTCCCTAAAAAATCGTCACAGTCATAATTGAGTTTAAATCTAAATTTTCTGAGTTAGATATAGTTTTTTTTTCTATATAATTCTTTAACAACAGCCATACAACCGCCCGGTATAAAACGTACAAAATTATCACCAGCTAATGGTCCAACAGCGAATAAATCATCAACATGATTGATGCCATGCGTCAATTTATTAATATCGAATGGATTCGTTTTACAATCAATTGTTAAATTTTGTTTTTTCCTCAAATTGAATTGTTGCGGTAGAAAATTCAAATCCGGCTTAGAACCGATCAAAATACAAACAAATGATACTTGAATTTTCATTCGATCATTTGTTTTTGTTGATGTTAAAACAACCGAATGATCTTCTATATCGATCGATGTTAGATTATATTCCGGGAATGATTTATAATTTGGATAGTTTGTACCGCCATCTTGCATCATCTGATTAACTTTATGGTATTCGGGATACATATTTTCAGGTAGTCTTCGACTTATATTATCAAATTTATTTCTAAATACATGTAATATCGGTATATTACGATTACGTATAGCTATGATTGCGTCAGCAGCACTCAAACCAGCACCAATTATCAATACAGGATCGATATTTTCGATTATATCATTTTCTCTAATTAATAAATCTAATTGATTTTCTAAATTACGTAAATCATAAAACAACCAATCGACTTCTTGTTGATTATTGAGGAAATCTAATTTATTTGGTATATCATTGGCACCATTGGCTAATATTAAATATTTACAATAGTATTTTGTTGTTTCACCAGATTCTACATTACATGTCTCTATCAACCAATTCGCATCACAGTCAAAATTATTATTACTATTATTACTATAATTATTATTATTATGAGAAGGCACTCTGTTTTTATAACTATTTGATCTACTTTGGGGTCTACAAAGATTCTGTCCTTTTGTTCTGCCCCAACACCGATGTGGTTGACTTTTACGATGTCCACGTTGTAAAATGAAATTGAACGCTCGACAAAATAGATTCGAATCATCCATTTTTATAATGTTTTGTTCATCAATATCAACTATCTCTTGATTTGTTGTTTCCATTATTCTCTTCGATTTTAATGGATAGATTTTCGTTACAATTACATTGTTAACGAAATTCTTTTCTAAATTCATATGTTCAACATATTTAATATAATAATTTGCAATATTCGATGCTAATGCACGTTTCTCACTAGAATCACGATTTTTATATGGTAAACCAGGTAAAGACATCCAACTACCCAACGATAATGTCAAAATATCGGGATCCATTTTATGCCAGGAACCACCTGGTGGACCTCTACCCAATACCACATGATCAATCTGGAATTGAAAACAAAAAAATCTGTATTAAAATTCAAATTTTCGAAATTCAACGCCTAAAGTTCGGCAACCAAACAAACACCACTCACGTCTATAATTAAATGTCATAATAAGAAATGAATAAAACTCTTGGGAATTGTTGCTATTTTTAAAAAGTGATCATCAATTAGTGATTAGTGATTAATAATTATCATCAATTAAAATAAGTTGACCATATTGGTGGCTTTCCTTCAACCACGTATACTTTCCAATGGACATCTTTTTTATAATTCCATAAATACGATTTTCGATACTAGAGAATCAGAAATTGTGAAAATCATCGAGACAAAGTTATAAAGCATAATTGACAATCATTTTTGAGTCTAAAATAGTTGAATTTTTGATTGTCAAGCATGCTTATTAGTGGCTATTTGATGTATCTGAGAATATCAACTTACCGGTATGCCATTTTGTCGAAATTCGACTAATGGCGCCATTTCAAAACCAATATCAGCACAAGGATGTAAGAGATTATCTAATAATAATGAAACAGGATTGGTTGAACGTCCTTCTAAGCCTGTCGATAGATAATTGAGATCTTGTTCAATTAAACATTGTCCAACACAAGTACTAAGTCGTCGTGATAACATCTCATCAGGATGACTATCTGAAGTGATATAAGGAAGATGTCCTGATAGCATGTACGATAAAGAGATCCCACTAGGACCATTTCCTGTTAAACAACATAAAAATATCAATAACAGTCGGTATTTCCATCAAAGAGATTTCCTTATTAAAAAAAAACTCACCTACAATGACCACTTCCTTGTAGATGACGTCGTTCGAATTTCCGGAAACCATTTTTTTTTTAATATCTGAAAAAATTACAATCGAAATAATGTTAAATTAAACGTTTCAACCTTCAATCAAAATTGAAGAATGTTTCAAGAACCTTAACATTGAGAATTATTTTTGAATGTTTATGAAAATATCCCAGATCAAGATGATATTGGGGCAATCTATTACATCAGCAATTTACGAAAAAAAAAAAATCTAACCAAGGACAAATTTACTGGAATTTTTTGCAACCAATCTAAAATTTAATGATCAATTGTTAAAACAATTACAATAAATTATATTTCGTTAATCATCATAATTGATTGAAACCAAGCTATGAACTTGAATTTCCACAAGGCTTCTACAATGAATAATAAAAAAATAATAAAAGTCTTTCTATTAATAATTTATATTAAATTGAGAAAAGACTTATAATAAATTGCGTTGGCGTTCAAATAGATTATTGTATTATAGTTCGATTTTCATCGATGAATAATTAGTTTTTATTGAAACAAAAATTTAGTTTAATGTCATTCTATTTAAAGACCCCCAAACTAAATTCTTTATTATCCAGCCTAGACACAGAATTCGTCTCAAAATTCTAATTCTAACTGATTGTAAGATTCGAGTGATTGATAAATTGAGATTTGCCGAAATAGAATTTGTTTATTGGCAAAACTCAACTTATCGCAGTTATTTTTTTTGGTGTATGAAATATTGGATTTTTCGTGAATAATCCCATATTGACTATGCACGTGTAGTTTTTTGTTTTTTTTTTATTTTAAACCAACATCTCATCCGGATTAAAAACTAGAAATTCTCAAGGCTCCAAGAAAACGAATCTAAAGCCGTGTCCACATGTAAAATGTTAATGTTCGTTCGATTCAGGGATGTTGGTGCGTGCATTATGGATTGTAAACGAGCCTTATCGAATCGAATCAAAATCTAAATTAAGGTTGAATAAACAATACACGAATGTTGGGTCTTTTACGAAATAAGATTTGCGAGAAATATTCTCGCAAAGTCCAAGGCTATCATGAAGTTCTTTGACCATACAATTTTAACGGGTGAAAAAATTCTAAAGGTGACGTTTTGAACGAGGACAAACTAAACAATTCAGCCAAAAATACGTGTTTTCCAATAATTCGAATTCATCACAATATTATTTTCCATACCTATCAATTTCTCTGAGTTCTGAAACAAAACGCACCCAGGTAGATCATAACCTCAATAATTAACAGTTCTGGATCAATCTGAGGAGCACTCCATTCGAAAAAACTAAACTATTGTACGGATCTAATTTTATATAATGACACACTAAAGTTGCCAAGATTGGGAAATTAGTAAGTTGTTCCGGTCATTTAATATGTTGTAAATAACAACGAAAAAATAACTATCTCGAATTTGGATCGATTTTCCGAAATTTTTCATTAAGTTGAATTTTGTATGATTCACGAAATTTTGATAAATAATAAAAATTTCCAAAAATAAACTTGTAGTGCATTTTTAGCAAATTGCTGATCGAGTCCATTCTTCAGTAATGAAAATTTCATAATAATCAATTTTTTTGACAATATTGTTATTGTTATGATTGATTGATTGTTTGATTGAAACCACTTGATTATTATCAGTAAATATTTAATAATCTTAATTCAATCGGAGCTATTTTTAGTTTTTACAAAGCTTCATTGTTTCCAAAAAAGTACTTCAAATTTCGAGTAGTCTATGATGAAACATTAAACATTGTACAAAACACTATTAATTTACAATAAAAACACTTATAATTAATAGATAATGTCTATCAATAAATTATACAATTTTATTCATGAATGAAATCGGGAAAATAATTGGGAAAAACAAACATCTATTACATAATATTTTCACTTCTATTGATTGTGAAAAATTTCGCAAAACTTTTTTCCATTACTTATCATCAATTAATTGATTGATTGTTTAAATATTTTGGTACTTGAGAGAATTAGAGATCGGAAATTTTCCTGTTTTGATCGCATCATTTCATCAGATATTGGAATTTTTATCTGCATTCTCATTTCAAAAAAAAAAATCCCGAGGTCATCAATCAATTATTTGAATGAATACGAAAAAAATTTTATCAAATCTTTTTCGATTCGCGTACGGAAAAGATAATGAAATTTTTCACTTTTTGGGTTATCGCAAGCATTAAAATCGATTTTGATTAATATCGAAAAAATACAATTCGATTTTTAGATATTCTCTACAACTTCAGATAATGATTTTATTTATATCTCTTCTCTGATTACGTAAAAGAAAATTTTTTACGAAGTAACTGAATAGAGTAATATTTGTTCTTAATTTGAGTTAATTATAAATTGGAGTAATTAAAGACTTATAAATAGTTACAATTTTTGATAAGAAATCAAAATGAAGCCTTTAGAGTTAATTTGAATGAACATAATAAAATGATTCTACAATTAATTTTGTTGTCCAAAAAAAAGTTGATTCACTAATTATTTATAACCATAGTAGATAAGCGAACACTAAATTATTAACATTATTATAAACATTTAATTATAATGATCAATTGAAAATACAGTGAACCAAATATGAATCGAACGACTTGACGCCAAGAACAGTTCTAAAGAATATTGCGAAATAGCTTATTTTATGGATGAGATGAATCGAAAGTCAAGTAGATCAATTGTAATTTGGTCGAGTATAAATTTTGTATAGCTTCAAAGTCAACATTATCAGCTTTATAATTTCTAGTTTGAATTTCTAATATATGCATGAATTGTCTTACTTTTTATTTATTTATTATCATCAGACATTGTGAAGGGTGATTTCTTACTCAATATGTGTGAACCATGGCGAATTTGAATACTGTCAAAATTCAAAATTCAATGACTTTTGAACGAGTTGTTTTTTCGAAAATTTGTCGACAACAATTAATTGATATTTATTGACATGTAACGCCCTAGATTTGTGTAGAAACATTGCCATATAAGCATGATTGAGCATAATTTTTCCCTATAATTGACTTATCATCATAAATTATATCTTTCCTTTTTAATGATTGTTAGATAAAATGATATGAATTATATTGTGGAGTGGACTTTTGTCATTAGAAAAATTTGAGGTCGAAATTCGAAATTGCAACAAAATGAAAAAAAACGGTTAATTATCGAACGTAATCAAGGTTATGTTCAATCACTTATCCAAATGGACTTTTTCTTTAAATATTGTATTATTTGTAATACATGAAATATAGATATAGACAAGGCTTCCGATTTATTTTTAAATTATTAACTATAAAAATAAGAATCCTTTAATTTCGGCGATAACCCAACTTGATCCTAATTGACTCGTCTTTTACACCAAATTGATAACCGGATTTATTGAGAAAAGGTATCAATGAGGTCCAGTTGTTATTTTATTTATTCGAATTTATCCTATTTTCCAGACGAATGATTCATAAAAATCACGAAAATAAAATGCATCGGTATTTGTATTAAGCGCCAATAGTGCAATATGCAAAATAACTGATTAATTACTCACAAACAAAAATATTATTGTAAATAATCAAATTAATTGATATAATTAATTATTGGAGATACGTTACAATTTTATTAATTAATTGTGAGAGCTTTTTGGTTAGTTTCAGGATTTTAGGTTATTTTCACTAGAATGACATCGATCACATTGCAAATTGTTTCGAAAAAATAAAGCGTATATTCCACCTAATTCACCCAAATTTATGATTTAATCAATAAATAATAATAATAAAAACTCACCACTATTAGAAAAGTATCGATAATTACGAGAAATTATAGAAATCAATATGTCCTCTTTTAAAGGGTTGACAAATGTTTATTATTTCGTTATTGTTGTTTTTTCAGGGGTGAAAAAAATAGATTTATCCTTTTCGAAACACGTGTAGTACACTCTACGACTCACGTTCCACTTTAATACTAAAAACACATTTTCATTTATACACATGCTGAAAGCCGGTAAATATGTGTGTGTGTGATAGTAAAGAATGGATTAGTTGCGCGCGCATCTGAACCAACTATTACTCACTATGAAATTTTAATGAATTAGAACAGTGCATCCCAATCGTCCATCCTTTACAAAAATCGTATTGGAAATCCCTTTAATTGGTAATTTCGATTTAAATACAAAAATTTTTGGATATCCACCTCGATAATTAGGAGGCGACAGATGAATTTTAGGATGTTATCGACAGCAGTTCTCAAACTGTAATATTGAATACGACGCGGTAAACAGCTCAGATCGGATTACATTTTGACTTTCAGATAGCCACTTGTAGATGTGTCAAATAGATCGAACAAACGATCAGATCTGTCAATCTGATCAATTTTCTCAAGTTCGGATCGTATCGCCAGATCTGTACGTGGATGGAGACCTAAGAGAAAATCGGAGATTTCTCGACAATGTAGCTTAATGATAATAATTATAGGGGTTGTGACACCCTTGAATCTTTCAACTGATAATAAAAATGGGGAAAATGTCAAAACTAGACATATAATTGTGACGCAATCAATTTGGTGTAATCAGTAATTATTGCGCAATGTTTGTATCCATTACTTATTTTTTATCATCACAACCATCGCTATAATTATTATTATTATTGATGTTGATAAAAAAAAAATGTGGGGAATAGAATAATAATAAACACAATAACAATAGATAGTTTAATCGGATATAATATAAACTGGATGACTTCAATATCAAGGTCAACAGATCGATTCCATTGATTATTTTTCTTCTTCAAAAGTTTTCCAATTGCTTTCCAACTTTGCGATATTTATTGTTATTTCGACAGTTCAAGGCTGTAAATTTTTCGATTTATAAAGCATGATTTACTGAAGATTTTGTTTGAGTGGAAAAATGAATTTTATAATCAACTGATAAAAAATGATAATTGAATTTACTAAATATTCTATTGTTTTGGTTGGAAAAATTCCAAGGAATTTATTACGTATTTTAGATTTTTTTTCCTATTAATTTTAATTGAACAACATTTATTGCTGGTAATTTAAAAAAATTAATTTGCCCAGCCGAATTGTTATGACTAATTTCTGACATAATGGAATATTTGGAAACCTAGTGAGAAGACGAGAAATATTCAAAGATATATGTTAACATTTCAAATCTGCCGCCATTTGCACCTATCGGTGGAATATAGAAGTTTAGGAGAGAACGTCGCGTATGAGCCAGCCTTTATCTATAGAGCTACAAATAGAGGTTACCAACAGTGACGTCATTATCGAAAAAATTGACATTTGTGTCGTATTAAATTTTTTTCGGAAAATCCGTGTGAAAATTAACTACAATTATTGAGTTTAATTGATAACCGGAATAATGTCGACCGATATTAGCTCAGATTCCGGTAATCAAAAACCTCGAAATAAACGTAAACGGAAATCGGTTTTACAGAACGCTCGAAAATACGGTAAAAGAGGCTATTATGGTCGTGGTAGTCAATTAGATGCTGATACATATCAATATTTTGTTAGAATTTTGGAAGCTCATCGTGAAGGCTTCGATTCTGATGAAGATAAACGTGAGTAACTATTTCCTAATGTTGAAATACCACGTGTGATAACTTATAACCTCACTTTTTTGGTTGTTGTAAATAATCGAAAATTTTGTGATTTTTTTCCAGTAATATTCACTAATAATGTCTTCGAACAAACTAATGATCAAGAAATTAATTATAGTTGTAATCAAATTGGATGTCGAGTCATTGAAACTTTATTACCTTTTGCAAATGACACGGTTTTAGAACGTTTCATGACAGCCTTCAGTAATGATTTGAGGCCGTTATGTAGCGATAGATTTGCTAGTCATGTTATCGAAATGTTGATTGAAGAATCTTGTAAGAGATCTTCAATTAAAGAAGAAGATAAATCAAATATAGAATTTCAACAAAAGTGTGAAAATTTCGTCCTAAAAGTTAGTAAATTTCTCCTAAATAATTTAGAAGATTATATCTGGGATACATATGGTAATCATATAATGCGTACATGTTTAGAAAATTTGTCACAAATACCAATAGAGAAATCCCAATTGAATAATCGAATAAAAAAAGATCCTTCAATAATTATTCCATCAGATTATGAAGATGTAGTTAAAGATTACGGTGAACGGATCCTTACATGGCCGCAATTCAATGAATTATGCAATAATGAAATTACATCAGGTTTTCTACAAATTTTAATGAAGTCATTGAAGCAAGTCGATAAAAAAATATTGGAAAAATATTTCAAAAAGTTGCTAACAGAAATTTTTATTATTGAACAAGAAACTATCGATTATAATCTATTACCGCCTGCATTCCTATCAAAATCTACAATTATGTTATTGGAAATTTCATTACAATTAGGGAAAAAAAAGACTTTCACACAAATTTATGCCAATTGCTTTTTGAATAGATTACCAAAATTAGCGAAAACGAAATCGACTAATTTTGCTGTACAAAAACTAATCGGATGTTGTGATGAAAAAATTGAGGTATTTTCATCGCAATTTCAATTTATTGTTGTTGATATCAGTTGTTTGTAGTTTGAAGCAATTTTTGAAGAATTGAGAGATAGTTTTGAAGAAATCATCGGAGCCGGAAATACCGGAATATTGTTAGCTTTAGGTCAAGGCTGTAAGAAATTTGCTACAAAACAAGCAATTTTTGTTCAAGTAATTGTAGATTTATATTCAAATTATTATTAATTGTGACTAGTTTTGTTGTAGAATTTGATGAAATCTTTGAATTGTTACGAACCAGAAGATCGGCAAGATAATTTGATAATTTGTTTGGTAACATTTAAGAATTTCGATGAAATTCAGAAAAATTCGATTGATTTATCAAAAGAGAAATTTAATTTACATGGTAGTTTAATTTTACAATTAATCTTAGAATTTAATAAACCAATCAAAATTGTTAATGGTTTACTAAATATGGAAACTAAATCTTTGAAAGATTTATTTTGTAATATGATGGGCTGCCATATTATGACTGCATTTGTTAATAGTGGTTTTGTTGGTGAGAAAAGTCGAGAAAAACTAATCAAAAAATTACAAGTAACTGTTAATTTTCTTTTACAATTATAAATTATAATTGGGTTTTTTAGGGGAATTACCAAGAGTTGGCTTCTACAAAATACGGTTCTAGATCATTCGAGGATTTATGGAGTGTTATCAATTTGAAAAGTAAAGTACAAATAATGAATGAATTAGCTGATAAAGACGGTATTTGGTCTAATACGGAATATGGCCGGATTGTTGCGAATAAAATTAATTTAGCTTTATTTAAACGACATAAAGAAGAATGGAAGAATAGTCTCAATGTTGGCAATAAAGCTAAACAATTGTTTGAAGATATCGTTAAATAAATAATAGAATTTCAAGATATGTATGAAAAAAAAAACGCTTACCTGAGCAATTCTGATT
>JAZBGZ010001103.1:0-12806 GCA_037414795.1 Stenodera caucasica | reverse complement strand
TCGGCATTTCCATCATATTCGATAACATGTGTTGATGCGGAACTGTCACAATAGTCAATTTTCCAATAGCTTTGACTCTTGAAGAAAAATCAATTTTCGAGCTTTCTCAACTAATTTTCCAAGCCTCCACTTCTCATATACCCATAGAAATCGATTGTTAAAAGACTCATGAATATTTGTCGAATTGTTTGAGATCCACTGGTGCGATTTTTGATCGTCATTATGGTACGTTCAGAGTGTTTTAGAATACAATTGAGCTAATTACATTGAATTAGGATGAACGCTACTGTAACTTGATTTATTAGTCCATGAATTTGATATTGATTCAGGTTGTCTCTGGATGAATATATGTGCTTATAAATAAATAGCACACACAGATAGTGGAATAGCTGTATATGTGTGTGTGTTTAAATTTATACAAATTACTGCAGTTTTACTACCATTTAATCAGAGGATCAAGCCAATTACTCTATACGGAATAGCTCAAAACGTAAATATCGAGAATGGGGAGCTATATTGAATTTCTTCATCATCTCTATTGAACGATTAACTACAGAAGACCTTTTCATTTGCAAATTATCACAGCAAACAGGCAACTTTTAATTAGACAGGCCAGGCCTCAAAGAAGACTATGAACAATGCGAACTTTGTACCCTTCGGAAAAATGTAAATGGTTTGTTCAAAGACACAATTTCGTACATTTATGAACGTATTAATCAAGCCCTTCACCCTTGTAACAATTTCACTTTTTCTGTTATCAATTTCCACTCGTTTTTTGTCCTTCGCTAGTCTCTCTATAGTGTGGAAATTTGAAAAGCATTTTCCTCACCATGCAATCGAACATCGAACAGACAACAACAAAGCTACGAAAAAAGCGATATAGATGAAATTAGAATTTCCTTTCAATTTTTACCGACCGGTCATAATTGCTTTTACTATAATTATGTCACGTATTTCGGTATGCTATAAATATGACATGCGAGCTTTAAATTTAAAAATTTAAATCACGATTTCACCAACACTCAACCGACATGCATATTTATACGTTTCAATTAATGAATTTCAGATATATACATGTTTTAATTAGGTTTTTTGTCCGAACTGGCTCCATTTTAACGGAAAAATTATTCGATATATCGTATTTACGTGATACAATATTTGTTTAAATAGTCAATCACATGATTAGTATAGTGATCCGGATTTCGGTTTCTATATAAACAAATCGAAATATCGTTAAGCGAAATTATTACAAATTTTTGTTTATTATTTCTTCAATTCGCAACGAAAATAACAATTCCTGCTTCCAGATTTGGTGGAAAGCAATAAAAACTTTTATGCATATCACAACATTTGTTTCTGACAGGTAATCAATTTGGGTTGTTTTGGTTTTTGGAGAAGAATGAGAAAAAAATTGAATTCTCCACGAGACACGTTTAATTGTGTTTTAATATTTCTCTTATGAACGTGCACTCAATTAATTTTTTCCTTTGTTAAGTAAGAAAGATTGCCGCTTTATTCATGTGCAGAAGAATGGTGATTTTTATTTTTTAAAGGTGGCGGAATTGCGGTTTTCCCCCGAACAGGCTGTCCTCTGCTCGATCGGTATCGATTCATGGCTGTGATTTTACGAATTAGAGATCAAAAGGTCGACACTGGGAGTTTTTCATCGATGGAAAAAATTTGGAAAAGTGAAAATATCGATATGAGGGATGGGAGAAATCGATGAATCGAGGGTTGTATTGTTAGTGGAAATTGCGTTAATAGTCCCTGAAAAACTGGCAATATTCTTCATCAATAAACGAACGAAACAAGGCAACTCCCCCAACTTCCATTCACTTTATTCTCGTCGAATATATTTGATGTGGATTTTCGTCTACACTTTATTGAATACATTTAAAATTAATTAAATATTTGATTACAAGAATCAAAGACTCCTATCGAACAACAGACGCTATATGAAAGTATTTTCAAATTAATTGATTCCGTAATTGAATCTTCATCTTGATCGTCAAAAACATTCGCTTCACCAGCGATTCTCGATTATTGATTGACTGGCTGGAAGTGCGGGGAAAATTCGCAAAGTCGGGAAATGTGTCAACATTGGGAAATATCCGAATTTTCTTGCAAAACCGCCCAAATTCAGCCTCAGATAACTCGAATAATTTTTCGATCCAAAAATTCTTCTGATCAAATGAGAGAACTCAATTTCGGAAAATTGAGCTTTTTTTGGGAATTTGCACATCATCCCAACTTTAGATCCAAGAGAAGATTCTCACCACTAATTCGATCTCCATCCTGATCTTCATCGCAATCGCGATTTTGATTTAAAAAGGGCCGAAAAGTCACTAATACCTGATTTTTGCTGTTGTTGTTCAAATAAGGGCTGATTATTGTTTTCTGGTGTTGGCAAATGGAAACCAGCCATCCGTGGATTTTGCGCCGATTAATGACCGTAACTATCTAACAACCCTTAATCTATAAATGGCCAACTTACTCATTGTATGAGTCATGATGGGAACATAAACAACATTTTGATGACAGCATATGTTTCAAACTTGCCCGCATTTAATTAATTCCATTATTGAAAAAAAGGTGGTTGTTACGATTTTTTTTTCTGTTTATCTCCAATACTCGTTCCAATAATCAACTGTTTAAATAATAAACACACGCCCTTTTTTCATTCAATAACTTGACATTGTTAACTTACACATCTGAACATCCGTTTGAACAAATCAAATTTCCACCAGTTCAAACAACGTGATGGCAGGGAAAAAAATATATATAGACGAACGAAAATTCGAGATATAAAAAGGACAAAGGTACATATATATATATAAATACTTGAAGGAAAATGGCATCGGCCGCTCCATATAAATATCTACTCGAATTACATATCCATTAGTTATGTTTGAATAAGTATCCCTGTTTTTCGACCGAGGGTTGATGGACTTTGTACGATAGGGATGAAGGTAAGGACAATTTTCTGGTTCACACTGATTAATATCAAAACGTACTGTTACAACTACTTTATACCTGAAACTTTCAGCATTCTGTATTCGTGTATGGGTGAGTGTGAATGTGTTGGTTGAAATTTCATAGAGGTTCATTAAATTAGGTGGTAATGTTGCTGCTTTGCTCAAGTGGAAATTGGTCTCGAGCGAATACTACCGAAAAAACGCCACTAGTTTAATTATGATGCTGAAAATGCTGAAAATTCAGGTTTCAAGCGCAATTTCAGTCTGAAATGGCTCAATCTAAAGCTGAATTTCTGATTTGTCTCTATCCATAATCACAGACAATTTTAATCATTTTATAATAGGGTGCTCTGATGTGACTCATCGTCTACTCACCCTTATTATTTAATAATTATTTTTAGTTTTACTCATAGTTGACTCACATTTAAGGCGAAACCGTTCAAATATTGGGTATCGGTAGAGATGGGACAGAAAAACAATAGCTCCCAATTCCCATCTCTACTGTTTAAGTGATTGATTCGTTATAGAGACTTCAATCCTGAAACTATGTTATACTAGAGGTATTATATTGAAGCTTAGCCTATATCCCATCTCTAATACAATCGAAGCCAACAGTATGAGGACCGTTTTAAGGGTGAGACGAACAACCCGCCCTTAATTCACGTCTAATCGTTTCTCAATTTAGAGTCATCCAAAATTAGGTGAATAATGAACATAATTTATTTTTTTTGTAGGAATATATTGTTTATCCTCAAAGTATTGAGTATTAGTAGAGATGGGAGCTAGAGTTCAACACTTGCACTATTCTCGAGATCCCATCTCTTCTGTGATTGAACTTCTTGAAATAAAAAGCTTTTTAATTACTAGATTTTAATGTTCAAAGACTTTGATTTATATTTAGACTTAAGTCTAAAATTTTAACTATTGTAGAGATGAGCGGCGCTCAATTCGGAATCTTACAGAATAATTGGATGAATTGGTTGGAATTACTTGCGGCAAAAACAAAAAAAAAAACGCCTCACATCTCTATCTATCTATCTATAAACGAGGCTTTATAAAACAATAGTTAATTATCCATTTAATCAGATTAGAATGGAATTCTTTACGCTTCACTTGGCAACTTGGACTGTGAGTTAAGGAAACTAATTTACAAACTCATTGCTAATTTGATTTGAATTAAGCTAAGCGAAATGCGATTTCTATAAATGGTATTGTCATTTGAAAATAAATCAGCAATTTTCATTCTAACAAACCAATAATTGCGCGCCCACAATTCGCGATACTGAGCAATTTATTTTAATGATCAAATTAAATGATAATTTAGCAATTTAACTGTCTTGTATATTCAATTCGATGGATTCATTATATGACGACATAATCATTGGATTCTAATTTTGTAATTGACAAGACTAATAAGTTGAATACGTACAACATTAACAAGTTTCGAACAAGTCTGTTATAATTCAAATAATAAGCAGCTAGTTAAATATTATTGGATAAGCGAAATGGACGTTTGTTTGATTAAAGCTTCGTTCATGTAACATTCTCAACGGAAAGTTGTTTTCATTAGGTTTCAGAAGGGCTATTGCTCAGTCAGCAGTTCGATGAGTTCACTCTAAGCTCAATGGTTACGTTGTATTAGTGTTGTTGATGATTCCATGTTACTATATTGGCCCTTTTCCGAAATGGAAAGATAAATTAGTCTTTGATATCGAATAATTGCGAATCTAAACCTGTATTCATTTGTCTATTTCAGCGAATATTACTGCAATTATATTATTCCGCTCTAGTAATTCTCTCTAACACCAAATATATAATAATAATAATACATGTAGATAATTTCTATATGTTGGGTATATAATGGAATTGATGGTTGTTGGAATTATTGCTACTTGTTACGGAAACTAGGGATACCTAACAGCCGACCCGGATACATACATCATTGGTATTGTATATCCGGATACAAATTCTCCTTTGCGGCAACAATTATCTTTCAAATTGGAAAATTAGCTCCAATCAACGTTAATATAATATTGATTTTCTCAATTAAAATATAAATAATTCAAATAACATACGTTATTATAGCGAATATAATGAGATAGATGTGCAACATATTATATTTATAGCGAAATGATAACATTTCATTCAATATTTACGACTTTATATTTCTGAAATTAACGATGTGTGAAAGAATTTTGCGTTATTATACGACCAAACGGCTAGTAGATTGTTGCGAGAATATTAAGTAGCGGCCATACGACCCGTTGAAAGTCGGACGCAGGCGCGTTGAGCTGAAAACAGTCGAAATCGTCGCTAGTTAGAACGCTGAACTGACAGAAATCAACTTCAGAAATCAATTAAGACTTCTTTAGTTTTATTTAATCATACAAATTAAAATGATTGAATTAATACTTTTCCGCTAGCTATCATATTTCTTTGTTTATTGCCGTTATTGAGGAACACATGTATTAATCTCATAAAAAGTTGATTATAATGTTGGAAATGATAGCTAGCAAAAAAGTATCGTGCTCCTTAGTAACGTCAGGGAACAAAAATGATGGCTAGCGAAAGAGTATTGTGTACTAATTGTTAGTAATGGCAGTAGGTGAAAATATATGAGAGTTAGAAAAAGTATTGTGTTGCTTAGTAATGGCAAGGAACAAAAAAAAATGGTGGCTAGAAAAAAGTATCGTGCTTCTTAACAACGGCAGTAAATATTGTTTCTTGAGTAACTGCAGAAAACAAAAGAATGAGGGCTAGAAAAAGTACTGTGTTCCTAAGTAATGGCAGTGAATTGAAGAAATGATGGCTAGTGAAGAAGTTTAGTGCTGCTTAGTGACGGTTGTAAATGGAAAAAACGATGACTAGGGGAAAAGTATCTTCTCTTTAGCAACGGCAGTGAATGAAGTTTTCTTGGTAACCACAGGGAACAAAATTAATGGCTAGCAAAGAAGTTTCGTGTTGCTTAGTAACGGCAGTAAAGAAAAACACCACGAGGGCTACGAAAATGTATTGTTTCTCAGTTACGGCAATAAATAATGTTTCCTTAGTAACGACAGGAAACAGAGAAGATGGCTAGCGAAGAAGTTTCTGTGTTGTTTAGTAACGGCAGGAGAGAAAAAAAAACACGAGGGCTATGAAAAAGTATTGTGTTCCTCAGTAATGCCAGTAGACAATAAAATGATGACTAGAGAAAAAGTATCGTGTTCATTAGCAATCGCAATAGATAACGTTTCATGTTTGAATTCCGTTGAAGGTCACTCCAATTCACTGTAGTTTCACTTCAGAAATTGATTTGGTGATAGCTTGATTTTTTTTCGGGACTCATTGAAATTCTCACGATTCAAGCAGCTCAATTCCAATAAATCCAGGAATTGAGGCGCGACTTATAGTACACACTGTATATAAATACAATCGTGTGACTTTTTGCCAAGCTCAAATAACAGAACAGATGTTGGGCTTTGTTCATTTCAGTAATTTTGGCAAAATACCAAACCGTGTGTCGAAAATCCAGCAATCTTGGAAACGTTCAACATTTTATCCCAATCTTTCACGAGTTTCGACGATGATGATGAATAATAATAATAATAATAATAATGTAGAATAAGCGACCTAGAGCCTTTTGAGCGTGGCAAATAATTAAAACAATTTCATCTGGAGCATTTCCAAGAGATTGCCAACGAAAAGTTTGCCTAAATTCAGTTTTTGCTTCAATTATTTTGAGATTATCGAACAATACCCGGTTTATTGTTCGAATCGGGCTGTGATTCATAGTTGTTTGGTAATATTTTGAAGCGGCCCTTAATCGAATTGTTCAAGAACAAACATTACAATTATTATAATCAATTGTGCGGCTTTCTCTCATCGTCTATATATAGACTGGATGAAGGGTCCAACTGGCAACATCAAATCAATTAATTCAGCCCTTACTGCTATACCAAGATAAACAAAATCGTTTTTGAATAAAGAAACGGATCGGACAATCAACAAGTTGGCAATACTGAACCGATATCATTGAATGATGGAAATCAGTTTGAAGTTCAGTTATTGCGACATATCGTGACCAATTATTTGTCTAAATAACAATCTAGCATCGGCCATAAACAAAATACTTCGGCCCAAATTCCAATACAATAATCCAAATTTTTGGGTGAATAGTGGGGGAATCATGCCCTTCCTTTTGTCATCCAGTTCTCTCGATCGCAACATTTCTGATTCCGGATCATTTTCTAATAATTAAATTTTGTTTGTAGAATTTTCGATTTTATTCGTCCCTTAACTAGTTGATGGAAGCGAGTAGGTCATGAAAGGGCCTGTAGGCGGCCCATAACTCGCCTATATCGAGATGACATTTAACGATAAATATGCCAGACTCCCCATAAGTGTGTTCTCTGTATGATAGTAGTTGATGTAAATTTCATTATAAAACAGCATGCGCATTCTAGCATTGAATAGGGGTGTATTTCGCTCTCTATTCGAGAATAATATGAGGACTCTCTAGTGAAAAATGAGTGAATTCTTTTGTGGGCTTTATTAGAGAAATAATGACTGCACTCAACGTGGTCTTTTGAAAAACTAATTTTTCGATTAAATTTCAAGCGAGAAAACAATAATAAATAATTGGCTATCAACGTGGAATTCTCCACTATGAATTGGAATCATTCTTGGATGTTTTACAAGAAAATCGAGGTGTTGTCGTGCTTAATCTCGAATTAAAAGGCGTAGATAAGGTGTTTTCGAGTCTCGGTAAATATTTGAACGGTTATTCAGTATTCGAATTTGGCGTTGAACAACAACTTGGAACGTCGACAAGCTTTTGGAAAGATTAGTGGACCCGGTTGTCGTCTGACATTAAAATTTGAGGTTTATATCATTAAGTGTTATTACATTAGGCACGTGGACTAGCGGAAAAGCTGCGATAATCGCATTAGGACTGCCGCATTAAATATCGGATAGTTGCTATGTTGTTATCCAGACGTCCGGATCAAAAACTGGGAAATTCTCAAAAACAAGCATAAATGATGATTCGTTTTTTTTCGGTAACAACATCGTATTCATTATGGATGTTTGTGAAAATGATATCCATGAATATATCTGTACATGCACGTGAATGTGCCATCGTTAAAGCCAGCCTCGTCCATAATTTATGATCGTTGTAATGATACAAACATTTTCAGATAATTTTATGGCATAAATCAGAGACAGAAGATAACAGGAAGCTAGCAGGATGGTGTGTCTTGTACGTGAAGTTGAAAACGACCGCATGCAACACTTATTAATATTCAATAAACTCCTCTACTTGCGAATTAACCTATATTACTTATTTTAGATCCATATTCGAGTTTTACTTTAATGGAATAAATAAATTCGACGCAACGGCTCTAATAGAGGCTCAATTATCTCAGAATTGACCTAAAGTATTTCGGCCATCAATTCTATTTTCCCACTATTATCAATTTGCATTATCTGTTGGTTTTTTTTCTGGAAAGTTTCTGGCCATAATGCGGCCGGAACGACGCTTTATATTGTCGTCGACGCATTATAACCATCAGTCTTACTTGTGCGCCCTCTACTTTTATGTTTCCGGCGCACTTTCAGCATTACAGTGAAATGCCCATTCGTCGCCGTCTATTTACCGGTTTTTCTCTTATTCATCCAACTTATCCACTTAGACTAAGATTCAACTCATCGTTCATTATAAAGTCGGAATTTAATTGAAATATTCGACGATGATACGATGATTCGATTTCAATTGGAAGTCGGTTAAATTGGGCGTACAGCCAAATATTTGGAATAAGTTAATTTGCAATGTTGATAAGAATTTTGAGTGTTGGATTTGCTAGATGGAAATGAATCAGAATGGAAATCGGAAAAGGGCAACGACTAGAAAACTCATTACGATGCGATAATCGGGCTTCATCAATATAAATTTCGTATCGATTTCGGTTATCAATTTTGATCGATTCGCCTTATTTTTCATTTGTGCATCTCTCGATACAATCAGTTTCGATATTTGCTATTCGCGAATAGTTTCCATATAATTTGGGGGAATTGTGGGCGTGAAATTAGGGTTTTTCCGAAGGAAATGGAACGTTCACTGGCGCCGTTCTGTTGTAAACAAAGTGATCAATACTGAGACTACCTGCGATCCATAATTCAACGAGAAACACATAAAATATAGTTCCAGATCAACGTTCTTTAGCACATTAACATATTAGGAATGTGATAAATCGCGACGGTTTTTCATCTGACATTCGCTGATAAGTCGTCTTTCTAACGAAAACTTTTCTAGTTCAGTAATCGGTCTAAAGTGGCAGATTTGTTTGTCAACAAATACGTTGCGTTTGGGACAAAATCACCAAGTCCGTTGAATTGAAATTAGTTAGAGGAGAATTTTCGTATCCACTTAGATGATTATTCATTTGATGTTACGTATTTTTGATGTGATGAAAACAAAAGAGTCACGACTTGAATGCAGCCTATGTCAGTTAATGAAATGAGACGCAGTAAATAGGAAATGCCTTACTGGAAATGGCGAATAAGCAAAGATGGGAACCATTGGAAAGCAAAGCATGTAAAGGAACAGCTATCAACCGCCTCAGTAAATTCACTTTACGCGATCGTTGCTGCCAAGTCCTCTACTTTGTATGTAAATACGAATTTTCTTTTGTATTGTTTTAATCTGGGTTTGTTTCTATAGTGGAATTCTTTTAAAATAATCGGAACGGATAGATTTAAATGTGAGTGAACAACAATGAGGGCGAAAAATTTTATGTACAACAACAACAACAAGTGACAATAACAACAATTATTTGTAACATAAACAATAAAAATACGGGAAGCACGATTATATTTGGTTGGATTCCTCTCAAACGAAACAGTACGACTATCTCGGCATTCCATTGCACAGTTATCTAAGCAATTCTACCGTAGAAAATTGCTGTTCAAACCAGATATTCATACATGAATAATTTGGCCCGCATTGTACGATAAGGATTCATCGATTGTTTCGCAAAAAGGACACTTTTCAGATAATCGATAAATCATCCTGTTTTGCGTCTTGTCAGAACTTTTATAATTCTCAGATTTTGCTCTTATTTCTCGAAAATTAGAAAATCTCAACATTCTCCGAAATTTGAGCTCTTCACTCCAGTTTCGGGACCATTTCCTGAAACTTGGTCAAATTTCGGTTTTCAGTCCCTTTTCAGTTCACATTTATCTTCAGTCTAATCTTCACACACACTCAAGTTTCCACGTATTTTACTCCATTTGTGTGTGCTTCGCTCACATGACAAATTTTTATGAAAATCTCAAACTAAAGAACAGTCATCTCTGAAAGTAGAGCTTTTCTGCAATTTTCGAGAAGTTCAATCAATATTTCCACGAAAATCGATCCTCTTCAGTTAAGTTTGGGCACAATTAACCGAGAAATTGGTCAAATTTTCATTTATATTCTGATCGATTGCGAGTTCAACCACAAAAAATAACTTTTCCACTATTATATCTACAAATATTCCCATAATACACAATATAATTTGATTGCTTTGTTGTGGTACACCTGTAACAACAACAATCGAATGTAATAACATGAAAATAGAATGATTAAACAAAAAATTTTGTTGGAATGATGTCGAAATTGATGATTTAATAAATAATTCACCCGGCGCATCCACCAAAAACCTCATCATGTTGACACAAACTATAAAAATCACCATGAAACTCATCTATTTTCCACCCAAATTGCCAACAACACACGATATTATCATTATTAAAGCTACTCGTGTTGTTTATCTTTTGTTTTCAATTTGCTAGTCAAATTTTCCAATTTTCCTACGTCTTTCTAAAATTTCCACTACCTATGTAAGGACATCAGAGGAAGTTGATTAAGCATTTTAGTTTGCGATAACGACAAGTTAGGGTGGATTCACAATATCTCGATGACTCAAATATGGGCCTTTTTTGTAAATTAATCCACCCTAAATTCTATCAATTTTCCGATGTGCAAATTGTAAATATCGTTTGTGATTATCTCAAATTTACAATATTCGCGAATTATTAACTAAATATTCGCATTGAAAATTCGGTCTTTGTATCGTTTATTTCTCTCTTTTTTTGCCAGTTTTGTGGAATTAATGAAACGCTAAATACCTGCGAGCGGTTAAATTTCGACAAAACGAACTTTTAATATTGTGTACCTGTTATTTATATTGACATGTTAACCGGAAAAAGGTCCAAATTTAATTCATACCGGGTAGCAATTATTCATCAACCGTGCAATGGTTTTATTATTTTATCTTGTTGGTTATTTTTGGATTTACTTCGATTTTATTGCCGTCCGAAATATCCAACAATTCTTCTACTTTGAACAATAGCAGAATATAAAAAATGAACGGAAAACAATGCACAGGTGACTGCGATCACAATTGATGTTGAAGGGTAGCAATAATGCGACCAAATTATTCATCCGATTATCAACATTATGGTAAAGATACAGTAAATAATAATTATCGCGGTCGATTTATCTGTTATTAGGTACTAATTAGGCTCGAATCTGGTGATTAATAAATTTACACTAAACGTGTATGATTAATTGATCATTTTGAGCGAAATTTGGGTAATTAACGATTTATTTGGTGATTTTTTTCAATCGCGATTAGAGCCCTGCGTCTGGCAAACAACATGCTATTATTGTAATTAATTTGAATGCAAACTCTTCCAATTTGTCTAATCTCGAGTTATTCTAGTAATCATCTAGTTTTTCCTATAACGCTGGTAGATTCCGACATAAAAGATAGGAGTGTTTCGTGTATGTAATACCGGGGCTTTATTGGTAGTAGATCTGAATGATAGAACGCACTTTACTAGATTGCATCATTGCGTATCCGTATATTGTGCGCCGCAAAACTCCATAAACCCTCCACGATAACCCTTCCGAACAATGGATCGAACCAAATACGGGACAAGGTTTGTAAACTCGCCTGATTTATATGTTTACAAGAAAGACATGTCCGCAGTCCACAAAATTCGTCATTTGCCCGATGCAAATCGAACAGCTTGTTCGATGTTCGACTAGCCGTGAAAATAATCTGATTTGGGCGACATTTTTCGCGTCTATTTCGCCAGATTAATGGGAAACCTTTCTCTCGAAATTAGCCTAATCTTGTTTAAATATGAACGCGGTAACGCGATTCTACGTGACGCAAATTTTATCGTTTCAAGTGTGTATATCTCGAATTGAATTTCAAATTCATGGAAATTAGACTTTATTGAGATACCGGTACAATCTCGGAAAGTGCTTGATTTTAAGTCTGACTTTGTTGTTGTTCATTCGTCGTCTCAACTATTTTGAACCGCTGAGTGGATTCGCACCTATATACAGAGTCTTTCACGACGACCGTCAGTATGACGAATCTCAAAAAGTACTCAAGATATTGTTATGAAAATTTGTACATGTAATTTTAAACAAATTCTTAATTCAATGAAAATATTTTCAACTCAATCGCACTTCCGGTTCTACCGGAAACTTATACCAACTTCATTATTTTAAATAGAACATGGTACATATGAACTGATTTTTGAATTTCTAGCTCAATTTTAGGCATGCTTTTATAAGCAAGTGCTATACTTAATCTCAATGGATTTCGAGAAAATCAAAATTTTCTAAATTTTTCAGATAAATCCATCTTCTCTTTAAAAATTCATAGAATGGTTTTGGTAAGATGTGAGAAATTAATTTTGGTTTTTCCTTTGAGATCAATGTATTTCCTACTTACTGCACCATTTTTATTTGATTTCCATTGTACAGGCTGTCCTCTGTACATTTTTGATTCT
>JAZBGZ010001102.1:0-14442 GCA_037414795.1 Stenodera caucasica | reverse complement strand
TGGTTGATTCTACAAAAGCTCAATGTTAGTTTTCGTTTATTATTATTATTATTATTATTATTTTTAATGTTGTTATTATTATAATTCTAGTCCTCCATTCGAACTTGTACATTTCTAAAGCTGTCACGTGTTAATATCGAACATATAAATGATTTATGAATTGATTGTGTTCACATATGTAGTTTAGTTATTAACTTGAAAAAATAATAATAATAATAAATAATAATACGAAAATGATGGTTAAATTGAATTTATTGATTCGATTCCACAAAATTATCGATCTCGATTTTCACTTTAAGACTTTTAGAAAATTGTCTATTGTCGACGAGTTGGTGTGTGTGATTTAGGATATAAACAACATCTAAACTTCGATTTAAACTCTCAACAACAACAACAACAACAACAACATTGTAGATTTAAATTTATTCATAGTCAATTTTTAAATTTTACATTTCTTCCACTAATAGACATGTGGGTTTCATTATTGTTATACATTTCTGTATTTATATTTGAATTTATTAGATCGACATTTCGTTATCCTTGAATAATAAGATTAACTTATAATAATAATAATGGTAATAATAACAAATTTCATTATTGTCAATATTTAATGGAAATTTCGATGTTTATTTTGACTCAGAAATCGTAATATTTCTTGAAAAAAATATAGAAAATTTATTAATAAAAAAACCATTAGAAAACATTTACATCGGTTATCTTGTATAAACTACAAATACAATTATTTGATTTAGGATAATACCTTTATCGAATCTAGCAAATTCTTCCATATCTAAATAGAATTTTCGCTATCGATAACCGCAATATTTCCTGAAAATCTAAGCCGATTTTTTATCGCACAAAGTAGTGGTTATTTCATATTTCTATCCCTTTGATTAGATTGAAATCAAACACAATTCGCCTTGAACTATCGATTTGTTGATCTATATATAGATATATCGAATAATATCAAGGTTTATTATTGAGAAATTTTCGCAATTTTATTCACAAATATTTTCTATAATTCGAATTCATTGACGTTCCGAGTTCTGAGTCAATGTTGGCGTAGATCAATCAAAGTACACATATTACGTTTCTATGGTAACCGTCAATTATTTCGACAAATTATACCGTAATTTGATTGGCGAATTCCCGGAATAATTCGGTAACTTTTCGAGATGACTTAATTATTGACATAATTGTCGATTTCCGGCTATAATTCTCGTCAAATTTGATTGGGTGTTGTACGGACATGGATGTTAAATGAGTATAAACTTTGTATGCTAATTATACATATGCCATGTCATGTATTTGGATGTTGTTCTTTGGCCATTGGTTTATATTAAAATCGTGTTCTATTGTTTTAAAATAAATTATATTCAGCCTTCTCTAATGTGGGTGGTTTCCATGAAAAAAAAAAAACAAACTTATTGTAACATCAGCTATATAGGAATTCTATTAAAACCACAAATGAAAGTTTCGAAGAAAAATTGCCGATATTGTTGAAATTAAATAGAACCAACAACAATGAAAAGCTTTCTCAATCAATCAATTAATCTTGCGAAATATTTGACAAAATTATTATAATTACGATTGTTGTTTTTTCTATCGATTTTCTAATTTCACAAGAATTGTACGCATCTCTCTTTATATAAATTTAGCAAATTAAGGCCTCGACTATTTTTTTTCCATCTTTTAAATTGTTACAAATAGCCCCCTATTGTGACCAATTCGTGTTTTCGTCTAATTTGAACACGAACTAACAAAATCGAATAATATAGACTTTCGAATTTTCTGTCATTTGATTTAACCTATAACATCATCATCATCATCAATAACAATAGTAACAAGAGCCAAACAATAGAAATACAAGTATTATAAAGAAGAGATTGGGGGGCTTGTCCGGCAATTTTGTTAACATTACAAAATACAAATATTGATAATTGAAAATGAAAGTATATTATAAATATGATAATAATAATGATAATATATATAAATATTATAAAACATGGCATCTCTGATGTAGCGCTATTTTAAATGTCAAAACTGTAGCACTTATAATTATGTTGCGACACCTGTTTAAGGCTGTTATGGATCACTAGCAGATACCAATTAAAATAAAACATGTGATATGAATAAGAAAAAAGCCAGATTTCCTTGGAATTTTTCGAAAAAAAAATTTCAAATTAATATGCAAAATATTTACAATCATTTTTCTAAAATGATGAAGAAAAAAATTTCTATTGGAACCTTGACAATATGGTGTATTTCCCGATAATACCACAAACAAAAATCTTTAATGAACTAACTGTTGTTGGTTATATTTGATACGAAAAATAATAATTTCTCTGTTAACCTTTCGCTGAGAATTTTATGACCTTGTTTAGCGGTATAAGTCATGCTCTTGTAGTGTATGTCATATTAAAAGAGATTTTTCGAACGACCTTATGACAAAAGGAGCCCCTCTAGCACTTTAAATTAAATCATAGTCGATCATGCGATATTCAAATTGATATCAATAATATGATACAACCTTGTTTTCGATTGAATTCCGTTATTTCATCATTTGTTGCGGTTTAGACTTTATTTTTAAATAACAATAAAAGAAATTAATCGAATTCAATTAATTTTGAAAACAACTATTTGGATTTCTTAATAGAATTTCCCAGCCAACACTCAATAACTATAGAAAACCACCTACTTTGATAATTATCAATTATCATCAACGATTTTTCTTCATTAGAAAATTATAAAGAGAATGATAAATGACAATAAATGGTAGGTAATGATAATTTATGAGACTTGTGATATTTTGCGATTATAACGAAATAATTCGATTGATTTCTTATACAAATTATATGACAATATTGAATTGAATCAATTCATATTATTATTATTTTTTGAATTTATTTATATTATGACCTAATTTTTGATTAATAATTCGACCCTGATAAATTCCATATAAACTATCAATAATAAATCTCACTATATGTTAAAATAATTATCCAACAAATAAAAAATATATAAATAAATAGTTATTAGAAACAATTTACATATGATAAAACGTGATTGTCAGGGCCGGACTAGCTCAAACATCTGGCGCCTCCGAAATACAGATCAGAGCAGTTTTAATAGAAAATTGAACGAAAATCAAACTGAATTATTTAGAAAATCATCAATCTTTGAAGTGGACACGATAATTTTCGCGATAATTGGCCCAAATTTTTTTTTTTGAAAGTCAATTGGGAATATTTATGATGGATCGATCGCTATAGAGCCGGTCCTGGTGATTATAAAGCATTACATTACTACAATGTTGAAGTTTAAAATAATTAAAACGAGACGAGCAATATTTCATTATACATTCAGTAATTTACAGTTGTAATCTTGATTACAATTACAAAATATGGCCAACATTTACCACGTCCTCCTACACGACGTTTTCAGGAAATAATAGTAATAATAATAATAATAATAATACAACGATCTTAAGACAATATAAATTGCACCTTTGTCTGTACTTTGTAATATACTTTAAATATTCAGTCATGTTGACCAATTATCGAAATATCACGGTAATAAAAAGAGGTAAAAATAATAGGTTATCACTATTCATGAATGATTAATCTTTGAACATTAGTTTCTTTTAATTGAACGAACAGTTGGTTGTTGAGAGCGAATCTTTACAGATATCATGAAATAAAAACGAGAAAAAAAAACAATATGACCTATAATAGCCGTAAAGATCGACTTTCACGTTGTTGTTCTTGTTGTTGTTGTTGTTGTTGTTGTTGGATATTTATTGCAAAAACCCCATACTGGCTCAATTATTAATGAAATAAGTCAATGTTGGCATGTCGTGTCCAACAGACATGTTCGCAGACATACGTAATAGAACACCGTGTCAATATCCAACCATCGTTCCGTTTATGTTATGTTCTGTATACATTTTAAACACACAGAGTAGGTACCAACATTGGTAATTTGATATGCGACAACCGTCAATTACATTAATGAAATTACCCCCTGTACAACGCACAAACAAAAACAACATTGATAGTATAGATTGGAATATATTAGAATATTTCTGGAAATTGTTTAGGCAAACGACAAATATTTATCACTTGTTGTACATGGTGAATTGTGACTGAATTTCAAGATAAATCAAGTAATTGCGATAATAAAAAACATAAGAAAAAAAATTCAAATATTAACTGTTGTTCGTATTATAGGTGTGAAACTGTGAATAAGATTGTTGTCTTGATCTATTGCAGAAATAACAGTGGGCGGCTTTAACAAAAATCGTTTGAAGAAAGTTGCAACAATGCAAGAATTATGAAATTACGAAACTCGATGGGATTTATCAATTTTATTCTTTATTATTATTATTATTATTTTTGGTCGATAGATATGTAGAACCAACCCATTTGAGAATATTGTGGGTTGATCAATTTTATTCGTTTTGATGTGATTTCATTACAATTTGATTAATTATTACCCAACAAGATAATTACAATTCTAAAATCGATATTGTTTCATTATATTAACGAACAAGAAATCGAGAAATTTATGTTTTTACGCTTTAGTGAAACAATAAATCTTCGTTTTTGAAATTAGAAAAAACAACAGCAATAAAAGTGCCACTTACTCTAAAGAAAATGTAATTATTATCAAAAAAGGAGGTTATTTAGCTAATATTAAAACAGAGGAAATAATAAACTATTAGAAAAATATATTGTGACTTAAGTAACCGGACCACACGCGGGATTTCTCACCGTACATTTTTGTCATTTGGCCTTTTTTGATGCGGTTTTCGCACCCCTCACAAAAATAAGTCAAACTGAACAAATTCTCGCATCCCATCTCTACAATCATTCAAGTCTATAAACTCAGACTTATCTGAACAATTGATCCTTGGAATCGGTTCAGAACTGAATGACAGTAGAGATGGGGCAATGAGTGCCAAAATCATCGCGACATTACAGTTTTGCTCTAATATCCCATCTCTGATATATTTGGACTTCTCATCTGTGCCGAGTAATTCGGGAGATAACTGGAATCTTAAAACGGAATTTGGAAAAGTTCGATAAAAGTGTAACGGAAATTCCAATTATCGTATATAATAAATAAGAAAAAAATGGAGAGTTTCAGATCAAGGATCACGTAAAGATATAAATTTTACACATTTAATAGGTACATAAAACAAGTTTTCCAAAGACGTGAACAGTAAGAATTTATTGATTTATTTTGGAGAATGATTGAAAAACTATATGGGAAATTTCACAAAAATCCAATAATTTTGTGTTTTTCTTGTATAAATTATTGTATTCAAATTACACGTTTTGAAAATGACGCAACCAGCAAACATCTATATTTTCGAATAAATGGACATCTGTGGATAATTAACATAAATTATTTTACGACAAGAATACTATTGGATTATTGAAAAATATGCATGAAATGAGTCGAATTTCTATTTATAAACCGATACTTCAGACATAAAAAGGTTGTCGTCCCATCATCAATTCTATTCAAATATGGTAAAAAAAAACAGCGATTGTTGATTTTCCTTCAAGAAAAACAACAATCAAAATTTTTATCGATTGTCTAATTTACACGTAAATTTGTTGTTATTATTGATGATTAACTGTCTAAATGCAATTTATGAATGAAATCGATCATTAGGCCGGTTTTATAGCGCGAATGTTGGGCGTTTATTGGCGGCATTAATCGTTTGTCGGCATTTCGATTAAAATCTAAATAATTGCATGCAATCTATAAACGCAAAATACTCAATAATATACAAATAAATATTTTATACGAAATAATTCGACAAACAAATCGCCAAATTAACTATAAATATTCCCATAATAAGTTGCAAATAATAACAATAATCAACAAATACGGAATATTTCCCATAATAATCGTAATTATATTGTGAGAAATGTTGGCATGATGAATGGATGCAACATTGGATGTGTGGGTGGTTGTTGGGGGCCGTTGCCGCGTGTTGACTCCACGGGCTCTAATGAGTTTCTATTATAAATCATTTCAAATATTACTTTAGGCCTCTATTAATTGTTGCTGTCATTGCTAAAAACTAGCTCTACCAATCTAATCGAATAGTGGTTATAAAATTGAAAAATAATTACTAAAAAAAATTTTTAAAAAAAAAAATAGTAGCTTACTTTCAATCTAGTCCAAATTGGAAGTGTTAAATTGATTATTAACGCATTTTTCACGTCAGAAACTACTAGATCAATATCATAAAAGCTTTATTTTATCATTATTACTATTATTCAGCTTTCACTAAATGATAGTAGGAGATTATAGAAAAACTAATATCTATTTGATTTTTATAATGATTGAATTAATACTGGAAATCTGAGCACGTTATTGATTTTTTCACTACACGTGTATATCTAATCAGGAAAAGAGCAGTTAAAAAGCCGGCTCTCAACGCTAATAAGATCTTTCATACAAAATACCCGATTAATTACAAATAATAATACACTATTTTAACAAGAAAATGCCTAGCTTCAATCATACAGACTGTCCCATACATGACAATCACTAATAGAACATATCATAAATTTTGTCGATAGAGTGATTTAGAGTGAAATGACGAAATTGGGAACATAATTCGAGTCGAGTTATACAAAAATCACCATTAATTAACGAATTGAATCTATTAATTGGAGATAAATTTCTTTGAATGATTTTCATTTGGTAATTGCACCGTTTCAAAATTAGTAAACCGGTTAGATAGACAAACTATCGTTCCAAAAACAATTTCCATGGCTCTATAATATTTACTATTGACATAAAACCTTCAATATATTGACTATATGTGTAGATAGAGGTATGCGTGAGATGTTGGTAAAGATAATTTCAATAATAATTTACTATTATTAAATGATAATAAAACTCGGATAAAATACCGGAAACTTGAACATTCCATTAGTTTGATAGATGATTAATTCAATAATGTGACAATTTTAATCGTAAATTGTAAATTCGAAATTATATTGTAGTGATTTCAATGAACAATTAAGCGACTAACCAACTTCAATATTGTTTGATTTTTCAGTAAAACTTATCTTTAACCAGTAATATAATTCTACTCTATAATCAAGTCGCTGTAACGTATAATTTCAATGTTTTATAACCGCCCTCGATATTTGTCTTTGGGGTAAAACACGTTTTCATCATTATTATTATTATTAATTTTCTAAGTATAGAAAAACTAAATAGTTTAATGTCTTCTTTAATTACAATCAACTCTCTATTGAGTTGAGTTGGCTTTAATTATGATTAGTTTTCTTTTTAAATGAATCTATAGATTTGAGATGATGGAAAAAAAATTGAATCTTGCTACATGAACTCAATCAGATCACTTTCTCTGTGAAGCACCTGTAGGTATGTGGAGCAAGCAGTGGGTCGATTCCCTCGCGGTCACCATTGAACAACAACAACAACAACAACAACAACAGAAACGTGGGGCCCCTTTTATCGACATGCCTCTCTGTTTGTAGAATCTGTACATTTTAAATGCCTCTAGGGTCTTTGAATCGCGCGCTATCACGAGCCTGACATTTTCAATTTTATAACTCACATATATTCACTTTTATAATACAAATTTGCCCAAGCATTCAATGATGTAACACAATTTTGAAGAACAATTTCACCTGAGGATTGAATTTTGAACAAAAATTAATAATAACAATAATAATAATAATAAAAATAAATATCAATTTCCGTAATCATTTTTTTATTTCCAAATCGTTACAATAAATTTGAATGAATTATAAAACAATTGCGTTTATATAAAATACAAAAGGGAGGTTTAAGGTTATCGATGTTAGAACATCTGTATCATGGGAGTCTATGAGAGCACATTTTCAACGTTGATTTATCTTTGACAAGGATTAAGCAATCTTGCACGATCTTTGTTGTTGTTGTTGTTGTTGATATAAACCGATATGTTGTTGTACACCTTCAAGTTTTTTCCCTTCTCGATCGAAACCAGGTTCGCCTTCTGGATTTTTTTTTTCTTAAATTGTCTAAATAGAGGGTGTAGTTTTTCTTTGTTTCATTCAACAATATATTGATTTGTAGCTCGTTTCAATTGACTTCAATAATAAATTCATATTGATGTCTGAGAATAAATACAAATATAGTATAATCGATATGTGCGTTGGCCAAGAGCGACGACAAATAATAAATCAATCTGCAAATCTATCACGAATGCAATGTAGCCATATTATTACACGATTACAATATTAATAAATTGTACAATGACAGGATCATTATTGTTTCCACTAGGGCGGGCAATTTTTAATTAATCAGCAAATCGTCGAGTTCATTGTGAATGATCATTTTCAAAAAATGAATTGATGCGATCGAATCAATTTCAAGTAGCAGGAAATCCAGCGAGTCATTTATAGTGATCGATCTGAACCTCGCATCTCCCATACAACTTAATCGACTATGGAACATAAGTTCAGGTATAAATTTTTTGGAAAAACCCCATCTAATTAATGTAAAAGCTGTAAAGACGGTCATTATTGCGGCAAACGTGATCAAATGAAATATTTATTATAAACTTGTAAGTTGAATATGATGTTTTGGGAGTTGATAAATCATGAAATTTTCTTATTATAACGGATTTATTTACTGTTTCGTATTATGACCGATTCAATTATTCAACTTAAGTCGACAATATTTTCTCTGTAAAGTCGTCTTTTCGTCTCCTGAAAAGACGCAAATTGCCTCTTTATGCACGAACTATTATTATAACGTATGTTCGTTGAATGAATATGTTAAGGGACCTATGATGTAAGGCAGGTAGTAAACGTAGGTGTATAGGTCAAATGTGAGTTGTTAGTCAAGTTTTTTTTTTCGAGATAAAGAAAGCACTAAATTTATGGATAAATTATTCAAATTTCTCCGTTTTTCGTCCATTTTCCACTTTATCATAATTATAACTACTATTATGATTTTTTAAACAATAGCCTTATGTTAATATTTATCTAAAATCGCAATAAATTTAATTATTGTGGAAGAATCTTGAATATTGTTCAACGGGTTGTTCCGCATACATTGCGGCTGAGATACCTGCGGTTTTATCATTGCGTGGTCGCTTTTAACTACTTCATTAAAATCGTTTTGTCTTTTTATTCGTTTTTGTCTTTTTTTTTTTTTGTTTTTCGAAAAAATTTTATGTCACAACAGCCGGCTACTACTACAACTCTGCTATACTTGTTTATCCCATAAATTACGTTATTATTATTATACAATTTTTCCTTCTGTTGAGTTAATAAGAATCATCATCGTATTTAATTAAAATTCCCTATCAACTTATAACTGTATTCTAAATGTGGGATTTTTCTAATTGTATCACGTCCATTCGTGTACTTTGACCCGTAAAATTAACAATCCATCAATAATTGAGGCTCGATCCAAGCCGGCTAGATTACATAGAATCGTGGTGATTATCATTTAGTTTATCACTTCCTAGTCGATTGCGAATAAAATGCGTGTTTTATTATCTTATTATCGTGAAATTATTTTCGCATGTTCCCCATTTAATAAATATGTTAATTTGTTGTTAATTAGCCTAATGGACGGTAGAATAAAATTATTTATTATTATCGCCCGTTTTTATCTAAGCACATCATATCTTATTTGAGCTTAATACAATTAATTAAATAAAGTATATACCGGGTGTATTAAAACAAGTTAGACTACTTCTTCTACTATGTTAATAGTCTAGAATTGCCCTTATTTATTGGACGGATTAGAATTTTTCTCGGTTACAATGTAACGAAATCGAACCGGAAAGCTTTTGATACTCGAAAATACAATTATTGCTTATTTATCAATAATCCGTCATGCATGAGATTGGAATTAATCGCATTAAAATGTATCTATTTATAAAATCGATTTGAATGAAAACAAAGCTCGATACCCGATAAACATATACAATAGAGATAGTTTATATGGTATTCAGTTCCGTTTTACAAGGCCGGAAAAATCGAAAATATAAAACAATTTAAAAACGTTACAAATAATGTTGAAATCGTTTATATACAAGTAGGCGATTATTATTTCGGTGAATTCAATGAATCGAATAAATATTGTCAACGGACATATCTTGGAATTTTTCGATTAAATAATTTTAAATCCAGTGGTTTTTTTTATTGGGAGACCAAAAATAAAAACCGACCAGGAAGACGTTTTAACAGCTAAAATACGACGACAGAACCACTTCATATGTTAACAAGATATAAATGTGGAAGCTAAACAGACCTCACAACTTGATTTGTATATTACGAACAATTATTATTGCAATTGAACGTGAATGTGCTTTAGGGTAGCGAGTTCGTCGCCTGATCGACCGTTAAAGTCTCCACATTATTCAATAATTTCCAGCTAATTATTCCAATAATTTTCGAATTATCGTCAACGGAAGCAATACGAAGACGCATAAAATTCCAATATATAAACTGTTATTTTATTATGATTTTATTCATATAATCTCTGGTTTTCATTGTTTGATTAGTTGAAATTGCTCGAATGTCAAGGCTTTCAGGCGCATAGTTTCGTTCATTTCTCACTAGAATTATGTTAATTATCATAATTTGTTATAGATTAATACCTATTATTATGATTTGAGGTAGAAAAACGAGTATTTTTAATATTCCACATAATTTGATTGGCATTGTCGCAAACACGTGTTTGAATAATTATTATAACATAAATTCCTATCTAGCACTATAAATTAACAAAAAAAAAAAACAATTCCTATTAATCTAGTTAATTGTGAGACTCTCGAGTATCGGCTTAAACATTTACATATAAGGATGAAATATCATTGATAATTTAAGCGATTTATTCCTGTATGATCGTTTACATGTTAAGTCGACCTAAATACCTTGGAGATTTTGTAATGTCGGGTTGGCAATAGACAATACATCATGTCCTGTGTGCTGCATTAAGATAAATCACCAACGCAATCATGTGGAAATGTTATCGGTGTATTGTCTATGTTTATAACAATATGTAGATATTGAACTATATCTTATTCCAAATAGACTCTTTTTAGCGAAATAAACAAAAATTAATTTCAATTGATCATTACCCTTAATTAAATAATTGACAAGAGTGCTAGATAAATTCGATAATTGCGATAATTATATCGTCACCAATTAACAGTTTTATTACGTTGGAAGTCAATTCTGTAAATGGATCTTATATCAAATTTAATTATAATTAATTACAAACAATTGCCATTATTAGTGTATAATTCAATTGTACCTATTGTAATTGTAATTATTTCTATTCTATCCAAATTATCGATAATTTATTGGATTAACAGTGGAATTTTCGATAATCCATTGAATTATTCAATTCTTAATATTATCTTTATTGTTGACAACTGGATAAACTGAAACTGGTTAGAGAGGTAGAAATTATGAGAGGAAAAATTCAATTTTACGATTATCACAAGTATCTATTTCTATGCTATTTTCAATTATTCTCGATGAAATAGCGAAGATTGACGTCATCCCAAACAAATCACAATCAATCAAATTTTATTAATTCAAATTGAGTTATAATTGATTGATAAATCAGACAAACTAGTCATTTTAATTAAATTTACGATTTTTTCCAGAAAAATGATGACTATCAATTAAATGCATAAATTCCAATGAAAATAAAAGTTTCAATTTATTTGGAATTAGAAATTCAATTCTCTATCGATACTAAATCTTTGAGTTTAATTGAAATTATTATATAGGCTATTTTAGCAACTTTACAAAACCGGATGACACTTTTTTTCGTTAGTTTTGGGCTTGATTGCGAATTTAAAATTAATTTCGAGAATTATGCCAGAATGCCTACTGTGTATAAAAATATAATGAGATTCAAGATCGGTTAAAATTTGAATAAAATTTGACAGTTATAATTAATTTTTTTTTTTTGAATATCTTAATGCAAATACGATGAATATTTATAATAATTAAAAAAGCATTTGTTTGAAACTAATGATCCAGCGAATGTCTGAAAAAAACTCGAATCAGTTCAAAACACGTCCAACTCCTACCGCGTTTTACAATAATAATTAATTCAATTTTTTTTCAAATTTTAGTTAAACGAACGAAATATATTTAGGACAAACCAATAATTATGTAAATATCGCGAAATTTGCACTATAGTCGGCAATATGATCCTCGAATCGTGATAGAAAAATGAATTTGAAAAATTTCGATTTTTATTAAGAACGACCACATACGATGCTGTTTTTCGAAATTCCGATACCTGTAGTTTTACAGAAAAAATTTCTAGAAAAAATAAAATAAAAGAACTCAACCTACACAATATAAAATCAAAGTAGGGGATCTCTTTTATTGTGGAAGAAAAAAAAAACAACAACACGGAATAGATTATGGAATAAGTAGAATGACTTGCACTGTTTCTTATTCTAGTGTTTTTACAAAGATCGCCCAAAAGTCCGGCCATCGAATTTTTTTTATTCAACAACAAACAAATTTTCAACTATATTCAGTTTATTTTAACTATTGATTAATATGAGTCTGCATTTATTTATTGTATTATTTCCATAATTTAATTTTTATTGTTTATTGAATTTCATGTACTTTCCAAGAGGTTTTATTGTGAAATTCCATCGATTTAAGTATCCATTAAAACAGTAGGTAAAAGTACTTGAACATCTTTTTTCTATTACGACCATCTTTATTATTATTATTATTATTATTGTTAGAATCATTGAAATCTCTTCACAAGATCATCAAATAGCAATTGTTCAATTTCGTAATCGAAAATAATAAATAAGCGGTGAGATCAGCGCCTCGAATACCGGACGTCCCTTATTGTTCGTTCACTTGATTGGTCCGTCATTTTGAAATTTTTCAATCGCTGGTCGTCAAGGGGGCAGCCGGTATTTTTCAACAATAATAATCAAATTTGGAATTAACTGTAATAAATAACGTTTTTATTAACAAGCTTTATAACAACATTTATTTGTAATTAAATACGTTCAACGAGTATATTAAACTTAATAATAACAATAAAAACGTTTGAATTTGTTTAATTAGATTTAATTTATTTATTGATTGATTGGGATTATTTTATAATAAAACTCTATAACGAGTATTGATGGCTACTTTCTGTATATGTGATAATTTGATACGCAGTATAGCGGTATATCATCATTATCTAGGAATCCACCAGGTTAAACCTTTTAACCTCTTGATGATATATAAGCGCCTGTAGATATTCAGCGTCATTGTCGATATTCTATTACAATTATTTCCCCATACCCACCATAAAAATCGAATAATTAATTGATCATTCCTCAGATCAGCGTGAGCCTTTGACACGAATATCGAACGTATTCGTGAAATTAATCGAAACTCCAGTTATTTCAATCAAACATATAATAGAAAAGAACAGCTGGGTGGGTTGTTGGATAAATCAATAAAATTAAATTATTTGTTAATTTTCGAAATTATTGTATTATAACCTTCGTTCCATAGGATGAGTTACAATAATAACTCCATTATTTGCGCTACCAAACAGGCCAATCACAGTCACTCATTTAATCCATATGGATAATGGCGATCATCATAATATATAATTTTGATGGGACAATACAAGGAAACTTTCATAATTAGGGTCATGCGTCGATAAATACCTATTCAACTATTCGGTTGTGTTTTTTTTTTCATTTTTTTTTTTTAATGACTTTTCACCCTTTCATGAAATTATATGATCCTGAATTCCACTAGTAGATGTAAAAAAATTCGAATTACAACAACACGACAAATGTTTATGTTGTATAGTGGGTGAAATAAAGCTGATTTATGTAATCAGTCATGGTAGGATGGATTTATACTAAAGTCTGCGTGCGTCCACGTTCCGGGGCATGGAGCAGAGGGCACCTCCGTTTTTCCACATTGTTCCCGCTAATATCCCATTTCCGGTAACTGTCCAATATCAAACTGCTATTTAACAATAATAATAAAAGCGCAACATCACCTAACTAATTTATAATAATATTCGTAATTAAACTAGTCGATAAACTGTTCAATTTTTTCTTGTTGTTGTTCGTCTACTAAATAACGCGAACTACTCGTAATGTACTGGAGTCCATTAAATATCAGCAGGAGGTAGTTAAACTATACCAAAGTATCGCCGCTCGGTTACTACAAAATTATAAGAAATGATCCTAGTTGTCTATTCATAATTATTTAACATAAACATTAATTAATAATTTATGAATTATGACGTAATCTTGTTTTATTTTTGTTAAATTGATATCTAACATGAACTTATAATCAATTTGAGAATTTTTCAATATTCGATAATTCTATGATAAATTAACTATTCGATTCGCGAATTTACTGTAATGGTTTTTTT
>JAZBGZ010001101.1:7785-17891 GCA_037414795.1 Stenodera caucasica | reverse complement strand
GTCTTTTGTATCTAACAACATTTAATCTTCCACCACTATATCACCACCACCAACAATATCACCACTATTAAGTTTGTAACTTTGCTTTTCTACTGACATTTCATCCCCCTTAATCTTCTAAAAATAAATTGAACAATTCCCGAAAATTACAAAATAATGAACCAGAGAAGAAAGAGATGAATATACAAGTTTAGTAAAGGATATAATATAATATGTATAGTAGAGCTCAAAATACAACATTGAACATTATCTAAATAGCGTTAGGTGTTGATACAATGAAGCTTTCATAATTAATTAACACACTAATTAAACTACGCGGGCGCACCAACTAATCATAACCCCTTATCAGTAGTAAGCGGCTTGGTTATATTAAATTAAATTTTAATTAATCAAAACAATAATTAATCATTTATTTGACTTGATTGTTCCAAAAAAAAAATCATTTATTAATTGAAATCAATTCTTTTAGGTATAGATGAATATTGTAAATTTTGCCGCTTCTATCTTATCTTTAAAACGACTAAAAGACGTTTTCACTAATCAGTAATCACACCTGACATTCAATTATTAACAAAGCACTAAAGCTAGCCGCCTGGTACATTGTTGCGGTTCAAACAATATTTTAATTATGATTTACATTTTATCTACCCTGTTAATAATTTAGCTTTGCAACATTAAAATATTATTAATATTAATTCTATTGCACAAATTAGATTGAAATTATGGATCAGGTATGATTTTTGGAATGAAAGAAATTTAACAAAATTAGAAGAAAAAAAATTGTAACCATGGTTTTTCTACAATCATTTGAGACATGCATGTCTACGAGGAATACTCTAAAAGTAGCGCAATGGTTTTTTCGGTTTGGTTACAAATAAGCCGTTAATATGAAAAAAAACTGAATTTAATTTCCGTAAACGATGTGAAAATTGCTAGTCGGTTCTCCTGTCTATTTCCACTTTAATTAAACTAAATAATTAACATTTTATGTAGACGATTTCTTTCTTTAATAGAAGTTTTATTTAGTTGGACATTTTTACATGGATACGGTCGATAATTCTAACAATAACATTATACGACAGGAAGCTTTTAAGTTTTCTAAACGACAACCACACAATTATCCTTTTAAGTATTGATAACAACTAAAGTGACAATCGACGTATTCGAATCGTCAACATATTTGTACTTAGAAAAATAAAACCTCCAACATTATAATTTTGAGAAAAACAAGTTTTTATGAATGTGAAAAAACGAAACTTACAGAACAATAATTTAATATCTCTCGAAAATGAGGAATTTGCTATTAGACACTGTTCAACTTGACATAAATTTTTCATCGATAACACCAACTATTTCCTTGTTCTTATCAATAAGTGAGATAGACGGTTGTTACCTTGATAAATACCTATGTTGGTTCATTCTTGAATCGACCGTAAGTAGGTGCCTAATTGTTTCTTCGTATAATAGACTTTTATTGGCTCGTAAATTTTCTGGTATTTTAAGGCATAATATTGCATTGTTTTATTGCTCTTATTTTAATCTACATTGTTAAATCAACAGCAATTTCAATAGAAATAGAACTATGTGAGATACTTTTGAAAATTATTATCATTTAAAGCACGCAACTCTTTTAATTTTTTCGTAATTTCAATCATTAAAACAATACTATTTTTCTAGTAGATGATATTAGAGAGAAATTAAAAATTCTCTCATTCACCTGTACACATACTGAAAGAGTAAAATAGGTATAATGAAAAAGATTGGATGAGACCAAATGACAAGGGATTTGAAAAAAAAGGCTATTTTAAAATGCTCCGACGGTTTTCTACAGCCCGTCAACCACGACTTAAAAACGTTTTAATAATTCTATGAGTTCTGCGAAACCTATCGTTCAACAAAATTTATTATTAAAAACATAAAAGTGGTAGTGATATTTACCTGGTGACGGTGGTGGCATCGACGACGCCATTAAATAATTCTACTATACAATCAATGTTTTTATTTACATTTTATATTGTTGTTATTATTATTTTAATAACAATAAGAGCCATTGTTCTAAGTTGTGCTCTGTTAATCAAGTATAACGTAAACGACAACAAGAACAGGTATATGAATATTGGACGCCTTATCAAACAAAATAATATATTAAACGACCATTATAAATAAATACACAATCACCTAGAGACATGATGAGGACGAAATTAATAACAATGAATTTTTTTTCGTTATTCTATTCAAACGCGATAAAGCGATTAACACTTGAATCTCTATTTGTAACTTTCTCCAAAAAAAAAAAAAAAAACAACTTCATAATAATAGTATTAGTCTCTCTCTTTCATGTAAAGATCTAACAGGAGTTTGAACAGGAGTGCCAACATTGCTGTGAAGTGATAGCTAAAGTGTCGACTGCACGTGTGAATATTTAACATCCTAAATACTAGACCGATGTCGGAATATATTATTCAAGATATAGCTCTGTCGGCTAGTTTATTATTCAAAGGCTTTTACGGCGTCAAATTGGCAATACAGCTAGCAACCAAAACGACCCTAGCACCATTCAACAAGAACAACAACAACAACAACAACAAACAGAGGACCGATCAAAGCTCTATTGACACCCTTTCTATTGTTGAAAGAACAAACTGAGAGAAAAGAAAAACAAAAAAAATTTGTCGTGATTTCTTTTTAACATATTTCTGTCTTTTGTTACAGACGTCAAACAGCTGAAGAGAGAGAAGCTGAACGACAAGCTGCTAATAGACTGATGTTATCCTTACAAGCGGAAGCTTTAAGTAAAGGTTATATGAGTGAAGGTCCACCACCTAATCCAGGACCTGGTGATACAGCATTGAGTGCATTACAAAATTTACAACCATGGGCTGGACCATATAGCGCCCCACAACCAGCTCTAGCTGAATCAATGTGTTGAGTTTGATTAATTTAATCAAAAGTGCAATGATTAAATCAATACAAAGACAAAAGTGTGCGTTTTTTTTTCAATTATTATTCTTAATAATATTATTATTATCATTATTATTTTGTTAATATTAACACGAATGATCAATGCAAATAACGAAATTTGAGTGCAAGACAAACATTCCAATATTGATAACAATAAGGAGATGAAAGTAGTGTGATCTATGTATTATAATAAAAAGAAAATGGAAAAAACATACCATAATTAAAATTGTAGATAATGAGTTATTACTTGTAAGCACTAGAAATAATGGCTTTACGAAATAAAAATGTATGACACAATTTCGGTTATTATTCCCATTTTTTTTTTTTTTAAATCTCATAAAGTGTCATCGAATTCGGACTAATATTTTGTTTTCAAAACACAATAAAACGATAGGTAAACAATATTTGGACAGGAAATAAAACCGCAAAATTGGAGATTAGATTCGTCCAAGCGAAACTGGAAGCATTATTGTTTATTACTGTCATCATCATCATCATCATTGTCGGCAGACAGATCTTCATCAAATATCATAAAGATTAAAGTCAAGAAATTTAAACCTAACCCTGTAATTTTAACTAAAACCGATGATAAGTTATTTTTATATTATTATTTTAGTATAGAAGAGGTAGATATTGAAAATTATAATTGCGACCGTCCTTGCGTGCGACTTTTTTCTTTTCATCATCATTCTACAATTTTTCAAAACATTATTATTTGGTTTGTTATATGAAGACAATTGATGATATCCTGTTTCTTATTGGAACATCGGTAAATATAAAAACTACAAAAGATAGATCGAATTTTCAAGATAATTTCCAACAAATTATTAGTTGTTTTTTACAATATAGTTGATAACTAAATATTGGTTAATAAGATAGATTTTGAAAAATAGATACATGCACGCCCACGATTAAATTAGTTTGATCACGATAAGGGTGGTATAAATTGTCTATTTATTTTTATTTTTTTGTATTCCCTATTGGAAAACAAAACGCCAACTGTCCATCAATTGTTAGTTTTGAATTTTTAAAAAGTGCCAAAGCGATTAGTTAAAACAACGGTCAATGAAATATTTAAAAAGCAATCAATTAAATTTATAAATACTGAAATAAGAGAGGCTATATATCTTTTAAATCAGTTTGTTTAACGAATAATAAAAGATCAAATTGAAGAAATATTGTTCTGGAACTAATGATTTTTGTTCAAAATTGATTGTTAATAATGAGTGGAGAACAACATTGGTAGTCAATCAATCTAGACAGATAGATGAGGTTTTAATTTGAAAGTATGAGTATAGAACTGGCAAAAAGGGGTGCACAAATATAAATAACAAAATTTCCGCTATCTCTGCATACGATAAATTTGATCAAAAGATAAAATGAGATAGATAAAGAGAGGAAGATGAAAACGATCTATTTATTGTATATGTATTTATATAGGTTTAGTATACAACAGATAGAAAACAACAAAAGCTTGAAATATTCGATTCGCGTTGTATATTTTCCGGTGCAGGCACAATATTAGATTACATTTTAATCAGCAACAGCTCGGTCTGTATATACTATATACATATATATACAATGTACATACATATAGATATAGAGGGGGTCCGGGTTACCGGCCATTACTCAAACTTGACGTTAAATGGCTAATCCAATTGTTACCCCCAACGATATGTGGTTATCGCCCGATCTGGCAGACCGTACGCCTCTCTAACTACAACTATACAACCATAAAAACCCATCCCCATCATTCAATTCAATTCTACTTTTCAAATAATAGATGATAATAATAAAAGTATATTAATAAATAAAAACGCTTATTATTTTTCAAATAGATAATTGACAATATTGATAATATAATATCAATATATTATCCTGGAGAATTTCTAATTCAACCTGTTCAAAGTTACAACCCTCATCATAATTGACATGGTCGCGGTCTGATTAAATTTTCACTCGTTTTTGCTATATGGAGAGCGTCATGTCAATTCAATAAGTAATATTGAATTCGTGGTCCATTATCCATTCATCATAATTATTCAGTGATTGATGAACTATAATAGAAATCGAATGATAGAAATTTTCAACAAAAATTTATCGATTTCTAATATTAATTATTTTTGTTTCAAACACCCACATAAACAAAACATAAAATATATCTATCTATAGAAGGCCGGAAGTGTCTAGACAGTGTCATTAAATTGTACAGGTTTTTTTTCTTTTCTGATTATAGACAACCACATAGCTATTTTGTTTGGCAAAAACAGCCCACCATGGAAATTTCAATTTTTTTTTTCTCATATCACAGGTAGTTTCGATTATATTCTCAATAATTCAGTACCCGCCAACAACTTCCTTATAAAATTAATCAAAAGAAAAACAACACAATTATTTAATCAACAGATATATGAAGAATCGAATTTAGCGACTAAAAGCTATCCATTAAGATTTCAATAAGAATTAAATGGAACTTTTAGAGAAATATCACAGGTAATAAATAACCTCTAGAAAGCGATAATCGAAAAAGTGTGATATAAAAGTGGTCGGAAAGTATATTATGGTATCAAAAAAAAAAGCAACAATCGATTAGATTGGATTGATTTAGACAAATGTAACTTTTTATAGCTACAAATGTCATACTTTAAACTAAATTTTTTCTTAGAAAAGCTACTCTAATCGAATAACATTAACCCTCATTTTGATCAATTTCTTTGGTATTTTTTTTTATTTTTATTATTTTTGTGGTTGAGGTATAATCTAACAATTTTATTATGTTTTATATTGATTGCGTCGGAGAGAATTCTCAGATTGTTGGTTATTTATTTTTTTGTTAGTTGGGTTGTTTAATGTTGTCATTTTCAAATCTTTTTGGTCTGGCGACAGGCATTTTTGTCACGCGATAAAACTCAGACACAAAAATTGGTGTTGTGCTGTTGGCACACACATTCACTTAATAGTACCTATATAAAAACAACTACACTCAATTTGTCTATGTATGAAAAAAATAGATAAATAAATGAGAAAAACCACCAAAACAAACCAGAAAAATTAAACAGTAACCATTAAATTAACAAAATTTTTCGTTATTGTCATTACTATTGAAAGCTCACCCCTCTTATAACACTTAAACAAACAATGATTTTATTAGAAAATTGGGGGACCAGATAGAGAGCTGAAATTGTTGTGAGTTTATCTCGTATGTTAGTTGATTGACTTCTAATGAACTTATGCTGTTCGTAATCCCCAATGGGGATGATGGGGTAACAAATAACAATTGTCCTCTATTTATATCATATCATCTCGATTCAACTACGCAAATATCTCATATTTCAATAATAAATGAAACTTAGGTGAATTCTATGAGAATAATTAGTGAAGATTATAAATTTAACAATATAGATACATACCACATATCCCATAAGTAGTTAACCCTCTCTGCTCCTTCGACGAAAAAATCTGGAAAAATCAAAGTAAATTATTAAATAAAACTTTATTTATATAGAGTGGATTTCTGTTCAAAACAAAAGAAGAAAATTAACCGATTGTTAATCATAATTTTTTTAGATCTTTTTAATATTGAGTAAGTTAATTGCGAAATGTCATTCACTAACTTCCGTTAAAATTATTAATCAGTTACCTTTCATTTTTAGAAACCATTAACTCTGACTTAACTTGAATGAGCAATTGTGAAATTTTAATAAAAAATTTAAAATTACATTGTAATTAATTTTTGAAACATTTCCAAAATTAACCTTGATTTGTAATTATTTATGACTATTATTTTTTTTTATACATACATATAAAACAAAGACACAATTTGTTAGATTAAAGTTATCAAAAGAGGAGCAATAGAAAAAACGAAAGAAAATAATTCTCTTAGATGTAATAAAAACGAACAGAATCCGAGCTTTCATGATACATATTTCAACATATAGCCCTCCGGACTATTCGCCTTAATCCAATTAATATTAATTACAATTCCCGGACTGACTACTATCTGATACAATTCCAGGAAACAAAACATCATAATTACAGGACGATACAATGTTGAAGTTGTAAGAGGGATCAAGATAAAGAACAACCGAGCGGAATAGTAATAAAATAAATAAAAAAAAAGCAATAATAAAACCATATACAACTACCGACCCATATTATAGTAGGTATTCTGTGGACGAAAAATTGATGTATACCTATAGAATAGTTAAAGAAGTTTAGGTCAATTTTAAGGATAATACAGAGCACGCAATTTCAGCCCCCTTTTTATAGTAACTACTGGTGAAATAGGGGCGGTGATGTGGCGCAAGCGCTCAATTCACTCTTAAACATAAATTAAGTATCAACGGGGCTGAACAAAGGCTTTCAAAATAATTACCGACGGGAAGAATCGCATTATAAATAATAAATAATCAAGTTGTTAGTCAATTTGGCGACGATGACGACGTCGAATAAAGAAATAGAGAGAAAAATAGTTGAATGGGGTTGATTGTCGGATTGTCTATAAAGATGGGTATATGTATAGAAATACTTGGCATATATCCACATACGATGCACGCCAAATAGCACTAATTCGATTTGGGTCCCACAAGAGAATTTGCCGTTGAATTCAAGCACCACCATCACAACTACCACCACATACAATATACAAGTGAACAATTTAATTGTACATTGGAGAAATAGAGAATATTCAATCAAATTGAAATCGTTGTAATGAAATCAAAAAATTTCGGAAAATTTCCGATAGCCTATCATCAATTGATTCAATATGATTCCTTCATCCCTTATCTCTACACTATCGCAGAGAAAAACTCTCAACTTTGACTTATTAGAGAGAAAATCGTAGTGGACAAGCGATTATAGTAACGATCAACAGCTTCTCTAATCCACTTTTCCCACCACTATCTTGTCAACATTTCAAAGACTGGTCAATGAAAATCTACTCAATATTATAGATAGCATCGGAAAAAATCTATTGATTAAATCAAATAAACTTAATTGTTACACATGAATACTTAATATAATTGAGATATATGTCAAATAGCTAAAATGAGAGACAAGAGGACCATCATCATATCCAGTGGGAATTTGTGAATTTAATTGATCCCTGATGATTGACGACGAATGGGCGTGAAAATTCCCTTGTCATTTCTACAACTCCAATTGTTGTTGTTGTTGTTGTTGTTCTTGTTATTCTCATTCATAATGATGATGACTAAAATAGAATCAACCCTCGATAGCCACGAGTATTTAGTTACAAAGTGTCTCTATTGAATTGAATTCAATCGATTAATAAACAAACACGAGAATGAAATACAATTTACATTTGATCCATCTCTAGTTACGATAGGGTCAATTGAGTTGATTTTTAAAGACACTAGGGATTTAGCCAATTGAAATATCATGTGCATGAATGGAAAATGAAGGGGAAAGTGTCAAATGGACTTCATCCAAATATAATTCTCACAATTTGAAATTTTGATTGTTTCCATAAAATCTAATCTGTCGCTCATGAGTTCAATAGTACTGCGATGTGAAAAATTCAAAAAAACCTGGCTGTTTGGAAATTAACAAAAAATATCGATGAATTTTGAATATCAACTAGAAAATTCTATGAATTGATCAAATCAAACAAAAACGAAAAATGTAACAAGAGAAACTGAGATCGCACGAAAAATCAGTAAACTTATTAGAAAAAGTGAAGAGATACGTACCCAAATAAAAAAATACATACACCTTAAAATCGGTTTTGGTTTTCAACTTTTCATAAAATTTCGCACTAATAATAACATCTATTTCACAGAATATAAATTAACTCTTTGTTATTCGATCAAAATAATTTCTACTTATTAAGTTATCTAATCAAATTACCAACTACAAATATTTTTCATTGAATAAGAGTGACTATAGACAACCACCTTTACTTTGATCTTACTATCGATTATTTTGCCCTCTCGCGATCAATAGCTAAAGCTCAGCTTGAAATTGCTAAAGATTTCTGAAATACCAATATTTGATATGACCATAAAACGTTAAAATTATAGGTTATAGTGTCGCTACTATCACTTTAACAAACTGTCAAATTCATTTGTATTCCAGACGGTGTTGTGAGTGAAACTTTTGCCCAATAAGTATTGAAAAAAAATTAAAAAACTTTCATTCCTTCCAAAATATTCCTATATTCATATCCAACAAAACTATCATTAAGTGTTTATAACAAATTTTGATAAGAAAAAAACAGATTAGGAGATTGAAAACACCAAATTGTGTCCTAGTTTTCTATTATGTGGTTCATCTGTGTCTACCATCATGGTAGTAACAATTATTTAATTGCTTATAATTCAGTAAATTTAGTGGATTATTTCAAGCAAATTTGACAGTGACACTTGTGTGAATCATGCAATAACTTGAATTATTTATTTTTAATTCGAAACAATTTAAATAGTTCGAATAATAACAATGGAATCATTCAGGAAATGGTTCTTCAGGCCGAAGGTGAATGTTTTATTTTTATTTATTTATCCACTTCAAGGTGATAATTTATAGATTCAGTCAAATTTTATTCCAAAATAATACATAAATTTCTATGCAAAATTCTATTGGAAAATGTAAAAATAAAATAATCGTGATCAAAAATGACAAATTAACTGTTGTCCATAACCTCATTTCTTAATAAACAGCTGTAAACTGTAAAATGTGGACAGTCAAATGTATTTCATACCGACCCTCACCTAATTAATTCAGTTAGAAATTTTTTATTGTTGAAAATGATTGTTTTCGTTATTTTATTTAATCACAAAACAAATTAAACGATTGAGTGATTTTTTCGCTTTCTAGAAATGACGTCACTTGCTTCTATTTTGTTTTTATTTTTAATAAGCAATAAAAAAATAAAACAACACCCTCGCTTTTCAATTGTTCAATTGAAAACAAAAATAATGTGATAAATTATTAGTACATAGTCATAAAAAAAAATGTTGCCAACTATTTTAAAAATTATACATATGCATTATTAATGTTGGAGAGAGATAAAAATGGAGAAATGGAAATTTTAAATAAACTGTGGTTTTTCCATGTTATTTTGTAATTTTTTTTTTATCTTTTACATAAAATTAGATATTTGTTTACCGATTAGATTTTTTTTTTTT
>JAZBGZ010001100.1:0-12528 GCA_037414795.1 Stenodera caucasica | reverse complement strand
AAATGCTGCGAGCTCACTTCTAAATCTACAAAAAGTGATCTCGATTTGCATTTGTCTTGAAAAAATAAATGGTGAATTACAAAAAAAAAATAAAACAAAACGACAATTACAAATTGGTAGGATTCCTATCATCATCATATTACCACCCCCAGGACACATACAATTCTTGTTTTTCATTATTTTTTGCTGGGTCCAGGGGGTAGTAATGGTTTACCGACGTCTTTTCCACGTAATTTTAGACCGATCGCTTTTTCAATTTTTCCAATAATGATATTATTTGGTATACCACGACCGGCTTCATAATCAGTAATGACTTGTGGTTTCTCATTGATTTTCGTTGCTAAATCTTTTTGACTTAAATTTTTCGCTTGTCTACCCTGTTGTATTATTTTACCAACATCTAATGAGATTGTTTCATGTCGTAATTCTTCTGTTTCACGGTCCAATTTCGCTGTATTTTTCGTAGCGACATGTTGTTTATTGCTGCCAGCACCCCCTATAATCATCCAATATCAATAAGAATACAATTGTTTAATGAATCAGATAAGAATAATTGTGCAAAAATCTATTTCTAGAAACTTCGAATACGACTTACATTTTAATTGTGTATCAATTGCTGCACCTTGACGACGTGCTGCATTGATTGCTTGTTCGCTTTTCATTGTTGATGCCTTTGGGGCGCGTTTTTTCAACACGGTCACTGTATCCCAATCCGACATTTTTCCAAGTTTTCACTGAAAAATTTCCAATATTTTCACTATTAAAATCGACGACAAAAAGTCAACATGAACACACGACAAGGAAGAATGCCAGCGACATCTGTAAATCACCAACCAAAACTAACACCAATCAGCGCCAAATTCAAATTTAATTAATATACAAAAAAACACTAATTAACCCCAATAATAAATTAATTATTGACTCAAATTTGGAAAACTGTTGCCAATTGTCACAGAAAATGCATTATTGATCCTACATTAGATTTCTGCATAATTTGCATTCAAATTAATTAGAGATTGGTACCAGGGAGATTTTCTTATCGTTTGCGTGATCTTGGAAAATTAATGAGTTTTTGTCCCATGGAAACGACCAAATTACGATTAAACCAATGAGTTTATTGAAATTTATAATATTCTAATCGAACTCATTATTCAGTAGGTGAATATTCAGACATCTATAAACAGCACAATTGAGACTAATCAAAATTTTCCCAAATAATCCCATTTGGTCATATTCGATGAGAAAATTTCGAGAATGGAAAACGAGGAGGTCTTCAAAAAGGTCAGTTTCACTGCAATACTCGTATACGAGTTGAAAATTTATTAGTTAAGAAACAACGAACTATTCCAACAACTGCAGGAAATGAGATAAATTTGAAATAGTTTGGTGGAAATTCAACACGATTTGCATCGGAATTTTCACCTCAAAGTCGCGATTTTCCAAGCTTTCCGGCCACAATTCAATCACCATCATAAATAATTTTCAATAATTACAAATTTCTGTATCGAGTACGCTCCTGTTCTAATAATGGGAATATCGATCAAACAATTCGCATTATTCCTGTATAATCGTACCTGTGGAAATTATCAAATTTCCACGAAAAATGCCCGAAACAGAAGAAAATTGCCCAAAATTAAAAGCATTAGCCAATACTATAGTTGTAGCTAGTAATACTTTTATTACTGAGATCAATCAGGTAAGTCGACTTAAATAATAATACAGTCTATTCGCGCAATAGTGTCGCTTGAAAATTAAAGGGGAGTACAATTTCCCCCACCAGCACTCGATTAAATAATCGTCCAATAGGGTGGACGATTTGTATTGCTAGAGTAGAAGGGATTTGTAGGGGAATTGGCATGATTGGGCGACTTGATTGTGATAAAAAAGCGGGAATTTATGTGTTTTCGCAAGGAGTAAATGATAAATATTTGTAAAATTTGTAAAGTTTCTGATTATATCACATCGTACCAGGAACGTACTTTATTCGAGAATTACAATAATAACAATAATAATAATAGAGAAAGTGAGAGATTGCGTGTTTATTCACACGATTCGAGTTTGAAGAGATATCAGTAATTTTTGATTTTTCGAAGTGTGATAAACGAAGCAAAAATGTTCGTGTACGGTCCGCATAAATTCTCAAGTTCCGATGATGATAGTGATTCTGAAAACGATCCAATAGTTCTCTTAGCGGTAAACTCCACGTTTATCTCTCAATTTCAACAACGACGATTTTATTATTATCGGAGTTTTTCGATTCCAGAAACGTCGCGAAGAATGCGAACGCAAAGCCCGTCGTGGGGAAATGGATCCCCGTTTGGAATTCACCTTTCAACTGCTCATCGACACAACCGGATTACCGCGACACGAAATAATGAATCACGTCTTCGAAGGCGACATGGTACTCACCCCATTTCCAACCCCCCTGATACCCCGAATAATCCCAATTCTGATTTGCAGTTGGACGAGATCAACAAGCTGTTCCTGCCGCATATGAAGAACAAACTGATGTGGTTCTATCAGGATATGGAGGAGATTGAGCCGGAGCCGGTTGTGAGTAAGCCGAGCACGAGTCGTCAATTACAGACGAGCATGAGTCGTTTGAATTTCATCCCGATGCCGGCACAACAGCCCCCTCAACCAACGACGGTTATGAAGAAAAAATTGTTCCTAACGGACGGCTGGCAGGTTCCCTTAACCGGATTATGTATCTACATCTTCCGGACGAATATCAGTAAGCAGCTACCGGAAGAGGGATTCCAGAAGGACCTGTTTTGTGGTGTGATCGATTCCGAGAGAATCGGTCTTGTTCCGACCATTGAACGTATAATAGAGCACGTGTTTATGGAGGCTTTAGCCCATCCGAGTCCCGATTGTGAAGACGACACTTTACACCATCCGATAATCAAGAAACAATTGTTGCCGGCATTGAGGTCGTTCTGTAGTGCGTTGAAAGTTTGCGAGGAGGTCTGCAATGAGACGAATATTTTCGATGATAATCAAAAATTGCCGATTAAAATCGAAACTTTGGACGATGTCAAAACGACGATCAAACAGCAAGACAATATCGATTTTTTGGAGAGGCGCGTCATCAACTGGTGTAAACAATTATCGGAGATTTTGAAAGAGAGCGAACAGATACGGTGCGAAAACGATCGGTCCGGACCGCAAGACGAGCTGGAATATTGGAAGAAGCGAGCGGCGAAATTTTCGCAGATCATCAATTATTTGCAGTCGAACGATGTTCAAATGACGATAATGTGCTTGAAATTGGCCAAATCGAAGATATTGAAAGAATGGAAAGATACCGATAAGAAAATCACGGTTTGTTATAATGAAGCTAAGGATAACGCCAAATATGTGCAAGCTTTAGAGAAAAAATGCCATTCTCTATATTTGGATAATCCGATTAAAATGCGCGATAATATTTTGGGGTTGTTGCAAACTGTCCGGTTGATTCACAGTATTTCGCAGTTTTACAACACGTCAGAAAGGACCTCAGCGCTCATGGTGAAGGTGAGTGAAATGCTGGGAAACTCCTCCAATTTCCGATTTTTCCATGAAAATTTATTTCTTATATCCATAATAAAGTATTGTGATTGGGCCTATTCGGCATATTCCCAATTTTTCCCTACAAAAATTCCCAAATTTTTTCATCAATAATAAGAAGTAAGTACCCAAATTTTTGTTCGTTTCAGAGAGAAAAATCTCAACGAAATCCTAATTTATGTCTGAAAAACTTGATATCCCCTTCAAAATTCCAATTCGTTTCAGAGAAAAAAAATCTCAACGGAATCCATTTTATTCCTGAAAAATATGAATCTCTCCTCCAAATCTCAAGATTTTCAGATATTTTTGGAATCGAGAAGATCCTGTTTCTGAACTTTCGAGTTCATCTCCATTATTGTTTGAATATTTGGCCAAATTTTTGTTCTTCGAAATTCTCTAATTTTCAGTTAGTTCTTCAATTTGATACAAAATCCAAATTTCAAAAGTCTATTCGTTTCAGAGATAAAAATTCCGAGAAATTCCGTTCAAATTTTTGAGATTTTCGGACGATAATTGGAGTCACGTTTCCAAGATATTCCTGAATTTTTGAATATTTGGCCAGAGGTTTGTTTTCCCGAAATTCCCAGTTTTTCAGTGAAATTCCTATTTATTCTAGAGCTAAATTTCGAAATGTTTATTCGTTTCAGAGTACGAAAATCCCAAAAGAATCCAATTTATGTCTGAAAAAACTCGATGTTTCCTCCAAAATTTCATTTCGTTTTAGAGAAAAAGAATCTCAACGAAATCCTATTCTATTCTTGAAAAAAATTATTCTCCTTCAAATTTCAAGATTTGCAGATATTTTTGGAATAGAGAAGACTCCAATTCTGAGCTTCAAATTTCGAAGATTTTTGGATAATAGTTGAAACCACGTTTTCAGAATATTCCTGAGTTTTAGAATATTTGACCAAATGTTTGTTTTCCCGAAATCGTCAATTTTTCAGTGAATTTTCTATTTATTTTAACGCAAAATCTCAATTAAAAATGTGTATTTGTTTTGGAGACAGAAATTCTCGAATAAACCTCAATTGATCTCTGAAAAAAATTTCAAAATTTCTAGATATTCCTCAATTCTGAATTTTGGAGTTTTTCGAATATTTGGCTCAATTTTCCAGCGAAATGCAAATTTCCTCGAATTCCAGATAACGAACCAGATGATTGAGAGCTGTAAAGATTACATCACAAATCGCGGAACGCAAACAATCTGGACCCAAGAACGCGAAATAATCAAAGACCATTTGTTCCACTGCATATTTCTGAATAAAGTCTATAAAAAAATGTACTTGATCGTTAAAAATCAAGAATTAACTCCAACAACTCCACAACATCCGTTCAATTTTTCCGAAAATTACGTTTTCGGCAAATTCGATCTATTCTGTCGTCGTTTGAACAAAATCATCACCACATTCGATTTGATCGACGATTACGATCATTTAATCCAACGTCGAATCGAAGGCTTATTACTGGGAGAAGGTAATTGCGATTAAATTTACAATTTACAGCTAATCGTTGCGTTTCAATTCAAGCTTTAGACGAGGCTCTTCACAATTTCGATGCGATCAAAGCGATCGTTATGAATAAACAATACGATTATTTAGATCAACGCAACACGAACTTTGATAAGGATTTCAAATTGTTTTTGACGCGTCTCGACGATTTGAAGCAGCACATTGGGGAGATAATCGAGAAGAATTTCGATAGTGTTTGGGAGACGGCGCAAGGCTTCCGTTTTTTGACCAGATTCGAAAAAGTTTGTCCCAATTCGCAGAATTATTCGATTATTTTCTATTTTAATTCGATTGTAGGTGAGCGGAAAGATCCCATTGACGTCGATGGACGTCAAATACGACCGCATCATAAAATTCAGCGAGAAAGAAGTGGAGCGAATTGTCAAAATGTACCGAAAACAGAAGGATGATCCGCCGGTACCGCGAATGTTCCCACCCATAGCCGGTAGAATAAAATGGGCCCGCTCTTTATTATCCCATATAACCGAGCTAATCACGAACATAATCAATCATGAAATATTGAAAAATCTACCGACGACAGTGGAATTATTGAAAAAATTCAATCTAGCCGAACAAACTTTGCAGAATTACGAAGCCGATATGGTGGCGATCTGGATGAATCAGCACGTCAACGATATCGACTCGTGCTTGAAACAACCCTTAATTTGCATCAGTCAAGAACAACAACAGCGTTTACGTGTGAATTTACACCGAACCATACCGTTATTGATACGTGAAACCGACATTATGATCAAAATGGATTTACCAATACCGATAATCGCGTTGACTCTATACACGAAAAAAGAGCACTTTTTCCTAGTCGAAGACTACATCAAGTTTTTATTGGATGATCTATTGAGAATTGTGAAATCAGTCAAATTGGAAGTACGTCCGTTATTTTTGCCGCATCTGATAAAATTGATGAATATCATCGAGCCGGGCTTGAAACAATTGACGTGGGTCTCAACAAATTGGAAGGAATTCATCGATAGAGGCAATGATGCCGTGCAAAATTTCAAAATTTTGGTAATCGCCGAAATTCGGTGTCGATTTTACGGCCGCAACGCTAAATTAAGTAGCGCGCGTAAAAATGGTGGAGGCGCCGGGATTCATAATTTAATAATCGGCCATAAAATTACCACCGTTATTCGGGTTTTTTCGGGCATTAATTCACGTTTTTCAGATCGTACGAGTCCACGACATTTACGATAATCGAATCGTCCATATTCTATCGATAATGCAACAAATCCAATTGCTCGCTATACCCGGCGAAGATGACCAATGGACGATGGAGGAGTTTTACGAGAAATTATCGGAGATTTGCCGAAATTCGGCCGATGAGCTGCACAAAAGAGGCCTAATGATCGAGGAGGCGGTAGAGGAGATTCTGGCTTTGGCCAAGAAACCGTTGGATGACGAGGAAAATTTCTTCGATGCAGGTTTGATTCGATTTAATCCGCGATTATTCCCAATTCAGATTTGGATATTTCTAGAGACTGAAATCAAAGTGAACGAGTCGGATAAAAATCAACAACAATCCGATTGGAGTCTGGTCTATGAATGTTTCGAAAGTCCCCATTTATTATTGAACGAGAATATGGCGAAGGCGATGAAGAATTCGGTCCAAGGTGTGGTCGGCGAAATGCGGCGCTATTACACGAGAAAAGTCATCGATGTTTTGATTCGAGTCACCCGGCAATCTTTGGATATTCTACGGAAAAAAATCTCACTCGAATGTGAGAAATTACCCCATAATTTACAGAAATTTCCAAGTATTTTAAAATAATTTCAGATAATGAAAATCGCGCGCCTATATTTAGATTGAATTCGGTGCTTTTGATACCGAAAGTCGCTATCGAGCCGAATTTGGATGAAGTCCAAGATATTTTGATTCAAGCGGGAAAAACGATAACATCGGTGGCGAAAGGCGTCGGCCAATGGACCGGCGGCCAGCCCCAGGTGAGTATTTTTTCTCAATCAACAAAAAATAATTATCGAAATAATTGTAATAAAGGTCCAAATCGACAGTTGTACAAGTTTCAAAAAACAAGTAAGTAATCACTGATTATCCCCGATAATTTTAGACTAGCGGCAAACTTTTACAACTGTATTATTATTGTAATTATTTTTAATTTTCTATTAATCCAATTTTCTTATTATCACAATCACAATAACAACATAAAACACGATACCAATCAAAAATAAATCACTTTGTAAATAATTGACACTGCCCCCCCGATCACACAACACGCTTTCGCAACAACAAATCCAGCCTGTAGCCGGGCCGAAATCAGCATGGAAAAAACTAATGGACCCGAAAAAACCGAATCTAAAAGACATTGTAACACGCTCTAAACTCAATCAGAGACTACAACAAGCCGTGATGACATCAAACAAAATGAATGTTGAAGACGATTTACGTGTACGTCGTCGACGATTGTACCGTTTAAGTACGGATGAAAAGCCGAAATTCAATTATCAACAACGCAATTTCTACGGTCATATCATCGACAATAAGGACATAGCGAAAATGTTGTCGATGTTATCGACGAGTTTCATCGAAATGAAGGTGGAAATACAGCAATTTATCAAACGTTGGCGGCCGTACAGTATTTTGTGGAAAAATGAGAAAACCCAACGGGAAATGTTGGACTCCACTCTGCTAGAATTCGAGACTTTACTATGTAAACATGAGGAATTGAATGAAAAATTGTCAACGGAGCCGGATATTTTTATAATCGGGAATTGTTTGGCCATATCGACTAAGAATCTGAAATTCGGCTTACTTACAGAAATCAAATCGTGTACTCACAGGTAATATCGGATATTTGATCGATAATTGGTGATTTTCGAGCGGAATTTGACACAGAATTGGTCAAGCTATGAAGAAGAAGTATAAGCGCGAAATGGATTACGTTTACGCGGTTGTTGGCGATATGGAGCGTAAATTGGAGAAAATCATCCGCGATCTGGACGACGTCCGGATGATAATGGACACGTTGAAGAGGATACGCGAACAAGAAGTCGATATGGAACTGAGAATCGAGCCGATTGAAGTATAAATTATAGCTGAATTAAACGAGAATAATTTGACGTAATTTTAGGACGCTTTCAACGTTTTGAACCGTCACAATATCGCGATTGAACAAGATACCATCGAACTAGCCGATAATCTACGTTATACTTGGAGCCAATTGCTCGACAAAGCGCTGAAGGTCCATGTGCGATTGTTGGAGATGCAGCCGCAATTACAAGACGATTTGAAGCGTAATTTGGAGCGATTCCATGCGGATAAAGTCGAATATTGCGAGGAATATCGAACGATAGGGCCGATGCAGCCGGGTCTAACTCCACGAGAGGCGTCCGATCGTTTGATTTTATTCCAGGTAAATATCTGGAATATTCCCAAATTTTTTTATGAATATAGTTGTCAAATTCTAGAACCGCTTCGACGGTATGTGGCGCCGACTGCAAACCTACCAGAGTGGCGAAGAATTATTCGGCTTATCGGCAACAGATTATCCCGAATTGGGACAAATTCGAAAAGAACTAAATCTACTACAGAAATTATATAAACTATATAATGATGTTATCGATCGCGTTACGAGCTATTACGATATACCCTGGTCTGATGTAAATATTGAAGAGATCAACAATGAGTTGATGGAGTTCCAGAATCGGTGTCGTAAATTGCCGAAAGGTCTGAAAGAATGGCCGGCGTTTTTTACGTTGAAAAAAACCATTGATGATTTCAACGATATGTGTCCGTTGTTGGAATTGATGGCTAATCGAGCGATGAAACCGAGACATTGGCAGAAAATTATGGATGCGTTGAATTATACGTTCGAGCTGGAAAGTGAAGATTTGTGTTTGAAGAATATTCTAGAGGCGCCTTTGCTTCAACACAAAGAGGACATAGAGGTGGGTCGAATTTTCGTACAAAAATTTATCAATTTTCGCCATTATTTTCGATGAGTTTTTGGCTGAAATTTCGAATTTTATCTATCCTATCTCCGAGTTTGAAGCCTCAAGATTCCGATAGTCACAGAACTTTAATTTCAAAATTGATAAGAAATACTGATTTTGATAATTATCGCCGCGACCGTTGATAGAGGAGTGAAAATTGGTGGAGGCGCCGGGCGAATTCGCAAATTTTATTCTTCGCGCTCTAATTTTTGTTCAAATTATTACACTTAATCTTATTTTAACAATTAAAGAAGACTTGTATTTTCTTCAGTTCTCTATAAATAATTCGAATTCGCAGGATTTTTATGTGCCATCGAAAAAGACGATTTTTCCGTAATTTTCAACCGAATTCGACTATTTTTCTCACCATTTCCACCAATTACTGATAGTTGATTGCATTTTTCGCAATTTTCCAACAGAAATTTTCCCATCTCATCGAAATTCCCGGACAAAATGCAATTCAAATTTTTGCCATTATTTTCAATAAGTTGTTGGCTGAAATTTCGAATTTTAACGATCCAATCCCCAAGTTTGTAGCTTCAAGATTTCGATAGTCACAAGACTTTTGTCTCAAAATTGATAAAAAATACTGCTTTGATAATTATCGCCACAGCTGTTAATAGAGAAATTGCAAATTGGTGGAGGCGCCGGGCGAATTCACATTCTCTATTTTTTTTCTTCTAATGTCTTTTAATTATAATAATTTTTGTTGTTTTAGTCTAGAAAATAGTTCTGTATTCCCTTCAGTTCTCCACAGATGAGTTGAATTTTGCAGGACTTTTGCTTATCTTCGGAACTTCAATTCCCAGTCGAATTCGCCCATTTCTCACCAATTAATTGCGGTTTTTTCGCAGGATATTTGCATATCGGCCATGAAAGAGAAGGACATCGAGGCCAAATTGCGTCAAGTCACCACCGATTGGTCCATCAACGAGCTGACATTCATGTCGTTCAATAATCGCGGTGAATTATTGTTGAGAGGCGATACAACAGCTGAAACAATCGGCCAATTAGAAGATAGTTTAATGATATTGGGCTCGTTATCATCGAATCGATATAATGCACCGTTTCGTAAACAAATCCAACAATGGGTCACCGATCTATCGAATACAAATGAGATATTGGAGCGCTGGCTATTGGTGCAGAATTTGTGGGTTTATTTGGAGGCTGTATTCGTCGGCGGCGATATAGCTAAGCAATTGCCAAAGGAAGCGAAACGTTTTGCGAAAATCGATAAATCGTGGCAGAAGATCATGCAACGTGCCCATGAAACACCCGGTGTTGTTTCATGTTGTATCGCCGACGATATGCTGAAGCAATTATTGCCCCATTTACAGGAACAATTAGAGTTGTGCCAGAAATCGTTGAGCGGCTATCTCGAACGGAAACGTTTGATGTTCCCTAGATTCTTCTTCGTATCGGATCCGGCTCTATTGGAGATATTAGGACAAGCCTCCGATTCGCACACAATACAAAACCATTTATTATCGATATTCGATAATACGAAATCGGTGAAATTCCACGATATCGAATACAATAAAATAACGGCGATTATATCGTCGGAAGGTGAACTAATCGTATTGGAGAAATCGGTACGAGCTGAAGGTAGCGTCGAAATATGGCTGCATCAATTGATGACGGCATCGCAAAATTCGATACACTCGATAATCCGGCAAGCCTATTCGATTATCAACGATGCAAATTTCCATTTGTTGCAATTTCTCGACAAAATGCCGGCACAAGTTGGCCTGCTCGGCTTACAAATGATCTGGACAAGAGACGCTGAATCGGCCTTGAGTCAAGCTAGACACGACAAAAAGATAATGTCGGAAACGAATAATCGATTTTTGGAATTATTGAACACGTTGATCGATCAGACGACGCGCGATTTAACGAAAATCGAACGAACGAAATTCGAAACTTTAATAACAATTCACGTCCATCAGCGCGATATCTTCGATACGCTATGCCGGTTGAATATCCGCCATCTTAACGATTTCGAATGGCTGAAACAATGCCGGTTTTATTTCCGCGACGATCCCGATAAAACCGTCATCATAATAACTGACGTACAATTCGTCTATCAAAACGAATATTTAGGCTGTACTGATCGTCTAGTTATCACGCCGTTAACGGACCGGTGCTATATAACGTTGGCGCAAGCCTTAACGATGAGCATGGGCGGCGCACCGTGCGGCCCAGCGGGCACCGGCAAAACCGAAACTGTTAAAGATATGGGAAAAACATTGGCCAAATATGTTGTTGTGTTCAATTGTTCCGATCAAATGGATTATCGCGGTTTGGGTAGAATTTATAAAGGTTTAGCCCAATCCGGTTCGTGGGGCTGTTTTGATGAATTTAATCGAATCGAATTGCCGGTATTATCGGTGGCTGCACAACAAGTGGCCGTTGTATTGGCCAGTAAAAAGGAGAAGAGGAAAACGTTCCAATTTACCGACGGGGAATTTATTGAAATGTGTCCGGAATTCGGAATCTTCATCACCATGGTAAGTTTCCCAAAACGTTACAATCAATACTCGATTTAACCGATATCGAGATCAAATGATAATTGTCAAATCCGCTTCCGAACAGTCCGTTAAATCGAGGTTTATCTACTAGTTTGAAATTCTTGAGAGAATGGATGTTGGGATAGTTATTCTATAAAAGTTATTATTTTTCAACATTTCCCAATTGTTGCTCTTTTTCCAATTTTTCAAACAAAAAATAATCCAGTTAGTCCGTTAAATCGCGAATTATTCTAACCTCTAAACAATAGAGAGACTCAATATTCATAGCCATGTTTGATAAGTCCGAGTTTTTACGAATAAAGCGACTTGTATCGTTTCGTGTAAAAATGGTGGATGCGCCGGGCGACCATATTCTCGATTTTATCCCTTTAAAAAGCTATAAAGGCCGATTTTTCAACAAATTTCGATTCTATTATAAAGTAAAATTATAAAAAAAGTCCATTATTGAGCTAATTTGTGGAAATTACACCGTTTCAACTCCAATATCCATTCTCCGAATAGATTTTTCAAATGATAATTTTTCTTTCACAGAATCCGGGCTATGCTGGCCGTAAAGAATTGCCGGAAAATTTGAAAATCCAGTTTCGTACTGTTGCAATGATGGTGCCAGATCGGCAAATCATCATACGTGTAAAATTAGCCAGTTGTGGTTTCTTAGAAAATATAACATTGGCACGTAAATTTTACACTTTATATAAATTATGTGAGGAACAATTAACAAAACAAGTACATTACGATTTCGGTTTACGTAATATATTGTCGGTACTACGGAGTTTAGGTACATCGAAACGTATAAATAATCGCGATACGGAAAGTACGATTGTTATGCGGGTTTTACGCGATATGAATCTATCGAAATTGATCGATGAAGATGAACCGTTATTTATATCGTTAGTTGCCGATTTATTCCCGAATCAGCAATTAGAAAAAACTGTTTATAATGAATTAGAACAATCGATACAAGAACAAGTCGATCA
>JAZBGZ010001099.1:0-22801 GCA_037414795.1 Stenodera caucasica | reverse complement strand
ACTCGCCCGAATATGATTAGTGGAGTGCCGCCACCGCCTATGTTACCTGTACCGCCGCCACCAAGGCCGCCGATGTTTAATGCGATTCCACCACCGCCTCCGTTGATGGGAACTGTTCTGCCCGTACCTCCGCCACCACATTAAATTATTGCAAATTCATATTGAGATTTATGGAGTTTTTTTTTGTAATAATTCATATTAATATCAATAAATTTTCGAAGAAACATGATGGTTTTTTTTACCTGTCAAAATACAAGAATATTGTTACCGTTAACTTGGTTAAAACAAGCGAAGCATTTTAAATCGAAGAGAGAAAACGCTCAAGTTATAGGACCACAGACTAACAAGCATTTTTGTACCAAAATGTGGACTACACTCGCCCTTTCGGCAATTTGTAAGGGCGGCCTTGCTTATAATATCTAGTAATTCTAGAATTTACAATTTAAATTGAATAATTTACTTTTTAGAGGGAAAATACGTCAGAAATTCAAGGAATTATTGGGGAAAACAACAATAATAAATTTTATAATGCACACCTTGACATGAATGTCGTGATGATATCAAAATTAGTTCCTTCAAAAAATTATAGATGGCGACCAAGTATTCATAAGTCAACATATACCTGATATCCCATCAAAATACACTCTTCTAATGGGTCTCTGAAGAGCAATTTGAGAGCTCAAACTTCAGAATCGCTCTATAAAAGATAAACAAATATTCGTTATAAACGGAATTTTGATTGAATTATCTGTTTTGGTATTTCTGTCGATTGTTTCCTGTTATATTTGTCAAGTAAATATTAACAACAAAATATTATCAAATCTTATCTCGACATTCAACAAGTTGAAATGAGCTGCCTAAATATTTACGTCCTCTACTCTCTACCTCTTCTCCATCAATCTATCTTGCTCTTCGAAAATACAATAATAATAATGATAATATTAATAACATATTCAGAATGTGTATAGCTGTAAATTCTACAGCGTATTCCAGCAATTCAGGTTACACCTACTTTTAGTTTTGTTGTAGCGACAGTGATCAGTGACTAGTCATCGAGTAACGAACAATGTGCGTATATTTTGGAAGAAATATGTGAATTTGTTTGTTTATTGTTTTTTTTTATCAATATTTGTGATGAATTCGTTCAACGCTTCAATTGTTGTGGTCTTTACTTTTTTGTTAATTGGTATGTTTAGTATTGTTTAGTTAATTAGAACTTATTTTGAATTTTTTTTCCGAAAAAGGATTAATTATAAACAAATCTTACGCATTTTATATTATTTAATAGTAAAAATAAAAGCATTGTCATCATTCTAAATTTATACATTGAGATCTTGGAATGATATTTGTTGTTTAAATATTTGAGGTTTATGGTATTTGATTTTTCAATATTGAAAAGTAAAAGTGCAATTTTATAGATTTTCAAAATTATTTTTCCGATCTATCATGATTAATAACATGATAAATGGAAATATCTTAGGTGTGTCTAGTGGATAATTATCATTGATAATCTGTACGAAAATTAATTAAGCGAAGAGAAAGTAATTTACCAAATGGACTTTGATCCAAATCTTATTGATTTACGTCGTCTGTGTGAAATGGGAATCAATTTTGTTGAAATTCCTTCAGGCAGGACATTATTGTTGTTGGTTTTTGGGCAATTTTCTGAATGATTCAGTTTATTTAGTAAAAGGTCTCTTTTTTATTGTTATTTCGATCACGATTCGAACTAATGCTGTATATTGAATGATGCACATCATATTTATTTGTTGCTTTTTTCTCATTCCGTGATGAGTGTTTTACTAAAATACCTGGAGCGAAAATGACTAATCTAGCGGATCAAGGTGTTTTTATTCGAATTACGACTCATTATCAACTCGATATTTTTTGCTTTTCTCCATAGAATCGTCAAGGTTCCATCTAGAGGACTTTGGGAGAACCTCTCAATTCTCCCAAGTATTTTATCAGAATTGGCTAGGAAATCAATCATCATAGAAATTGAATATTCGAGTATTTTATAATTTATTTTTATTCAAATATATTGTATTTTAATTTTATTCACAATCTATTTCTCTGTTCGTTTCCAGACAAATGTTGCGATAAGCCACTTCCTTTGATTTTTCCGTTTGTCTATTAGAAATACGACCATTTTTGGACACTTTCACTCGCTTTCTAATCAATTACGTTATCTGCCAACGATTTCCAAGTAATCGATCGAAATTTGAGGGTTTTTGGAAATTCAATATTTATCTAGAATTCACAATGGGAATTGATCCAATCTCTAAATATTCGATTGATATAATTGAAATGTGATAGCTTGGCGGGAATTTCAATGAGATCTCAACATCTGGTAAAGAGATGGGATTTGCGTAAATCCAAAAAATAGCGGGAAATAGAAAACTATAAATTTCCTTATTTTAAAGTTCCAACGCTTTACTTTACCACATCCTTCCTAACTTAACTATAAAATTGTGTGTAAACAAATCAAATTATAAGAAAAATCTTATCTCCAATTTTCAATAATATAAATAGAATTTTCTATTTGGGTTTTTCCACAAAATGAAATAATATGAATTTGATGGAGATTAGTTGATTGTTGATGAATAATTATTTAGTTTTTCTCGATTCGATAATCGAACTAAAATTATCGAAAAACTCATAATATATAGTAATAGTTTTTGATGTGATTTGGTCGAATAACCACATCCTTCCTATGACGACCATTTTGATATTTTGTAATTTACCATTTTCGAAAAAATTTCAATTTTTTCAAAATTTCCAACAAAAGTTCATTGAATCAATTAAAGGATGTGAGTAGGCTACCATTTCCTATTGATATAAGTTCGAAAATAATATCAACAATTAAATAACACTCAATTTACAGATTTAATAAATGGTAATTTCAATTTAAAGCCAATAATTGACGCGAAATATGAAACAATCAAAGATAGCGGCGATAATTTCACTGCAATATGTTTGGGCAACGCTCCACTCGAATGGATAACACCTGAAATTCCAGTAAATCAATCAAACTAGAAATAAACCACCAATTAATCGAACAATCAATCTTTATTTGTACAGGAAGAATATCAGGATTGGACTCAAATAATTGTTGACGATATCGAATCACCGAATCCGAAATATTTATACGCTAAACAATTATTTTTGCAAAAACTCACATTTCCGTTTGTCGGCTACTATAAATGTCACATTCAAGCCCTAAAAGATGACGACGAACGTCTATCATCGAAGATTTATCTCTTCATTAGAGGTAGTTTTTTTTTGTTTTATTCGAGGGTTGTGGTCGTAATTTGGGGTGGTTTCTAGATGAGGAACAATTATCGGTCGAAAACGAAATGGTTAGGCCTGTTTATGCCGTTCAATACAATACAGCAATTATCCCTTGTCGACCGACATCCCCTGATGTCGAAGTGGAATTGACCCGAACTAGTGGTGAAAAGGTAAATTATTAGCCACCCTTTATAAACGTTGTATATATCACTAAATTGAGGAGCTTCCGCACCGTAACGCTCAAATTGTAAATAGCCTTGCTTATTTTAACGAAACTATAATTTTTTTTAACCATCAATGCGGAAGCTCCACTCTCAAAGCTCGACTTTGATTATTTGTTGAATAATTCATAAAATCTCTATTTCTTGTTGTGTTTTTTTTTTTAATTGATAACAACTTTTGGTTTGTACAAATTTAACAACCGAAAGCCACTCTAGGTTTCTTATTTACTAACAATTAGTTAAAATGGAACAAAAAATTTCTAATAGCTATCAAAGATTATTCCAAATGTGATCAATGATGGCATCATTTACCGTTATCATCCCCATGATGGTTTCATAACGAACGATACAGAAACTGTTGGTCAGAAATTATTTTTGTGCAATTTCTCAAGAGATGGCCGCAATTATCGAGCAACATATTTATTAGACACGGAAAGTGAGTAATTGAACAAATTTTAAAAAACAATTCTTCATTTTCTTACAGATAATAAACGCCACCTACGATCCGAAAACTGGATTTGAATTCTTTACAGATGATCTTATTTACGAGGGTCATTATATTTGTGATTTTCGGTACAAAGATAAACAATTACAACAATTTTTTTATCTTAAAATCAATCGTAAGTAGTCGATGTTGTTTGTGGTAGTTGCTTGGTTGTTTTTTGTTTTTTTTTTGGTGGTTGTTTTTGAGTCTTTAGTCCAGTTTCGGTGGTGGTTTGGCGCTTTTACTGTTTTTCCTTCTATAGTTTATTTAATGGAAATTTCGATAGTTTTAGTCAATTCGATCGCGCGACCGATGATCGAAGAAGTTTCCGGTGGCCATACTGTTGTTGGACAACCATTGAAATTGTCTTGTAAAGTACAAAGTTCGGCTACTATAACAATCGATTGGATGACACCAACCGGACCTCCGGACGTGAGTTTCCGTTTTTCTCGATTTCTCCAAATTATTCTAGAAAATTTCAGCTCAAACGCATGGATGTTTCGCAATTGGTCAATCCGTACGACAGTGGCGTTTACATGCAAAATCTCACGATTAATTCGACGAAATTACAAGATAGAGGCGCTTATTATTGTAACGCCACTGTCCAAAATCAATCGAATTACAATTCGATTAACGTCACGATTTTCGGTGATTTCAGCTTTTAGTCGATCGATCCAGAAGTAATTTCAGCCATTTTCAGGTGTTAACGAGCATTTTATCGAGATGATCGAAGAAAATGGTATTTATGAAATATCGGAAACGGCTGGATCGCCGCAAGTATCATGGCGTATTCTCATAAAAGGCCATCCAGAGCCGAAATTGATGTGGTTGAATAACAATAATGAAACAATACCGAACGGAATAACGCACAAATATACAATCGATAATAATCCACGCGAGGCTGTATTGATAATAAAAGATATAACAATTAGTGATTACGGTAATTACACATTAATCGCTGAAAACGATTATGAAACGAAACGGCTACCTTTATTTTTGAACGTCACCGATAAACCATCTGTACATATCGAAAATGACGACTTTCTATTCATCGATAAACCGACTAGGATCAAATGTATCGCAGCAGCGTACCCGAAACCGCAAATTTTTTGGCAATTCAAGCCTTGTCTCGCCAACAGTTGCACTTTCATCAAAGTAACCCGTTCAATAAACAGCAAAAATTATTTCCAACACTCATTTTCGATAATTTCCAGATGGAAGAGACCCATTCGAAATTGCAAGGCCTGCAATTGATCTCGTTTCTGACACTCAAAATCAATCAAACCGGCATTGTGAGATGTTTTGCTAATAATTCACTAGGCGAAGATCAGGCCGTACAAGAAATTCACGTTTCTGGTAAGAAAATTGCCAATTTTTGCGTTTCTTGTTCGCTATATTATTCATTGTAGATGTTGAAAACGGTCTGGATGTATTCGGAATGTCGGATACTGTTGTTCTGGATAAGCCGAAGAATCGAGTGATTGTCGCTAGAAATGATCACTTCAAAATGATTTGTGGCGCTTCAATCGATAATTATACCAATAATATCCAATGGTATCGCAATAATAAACTTATAACACCGAATGATGGTACTAAAAGTTCGATTATCATCATTTAAATATTTAATAATCGTTTGTTCTTATTTAGATTTTAATTTGGAAAAGAGCCGGACGTCTTATAGTTATCGATTAACTCTGGAAACTGATTCTGTACAATTTCCAAACAGCGGATTGTACAGTTGTCGGATACCAACAAAACAAGGCAAATGGGTTTACAAGAATATCACTATTCATGTTGCAGGTAATTTCCTCGATTTTCCATACTCCAACAATTTTCCCGTAATTAACAAGAAAACTAACTTGAATGGTCTCAAGATTTGTTCGAGCGAATTGTTGCCGTAATATCTAAATTTAAAAACAATCAATTGTTTTCGTTTAATTCGAATACCAATGGAAATTCCGCTTTACGTAGAGTTTCACGAAAACAATAGGCGTGTCGCTAATTATTCAAAATTTCCATTTTCTTCCCAATAATTTTATTAATTGATTACGTCTTTTGTTCATTGAAGAGCCAACAGTTCCTTTTATGAACAAAACAAACTTGAGGAAGGATATCGAGATAGCGTTGCCGAGACCAATGGAACTTTTCTGTATAATAACCGGCATACCGCGGCCTTCAATCATCTGGTACAAGGTAAACTTCTGTTTATACAGCGCGACCCATTTAAGAGAACAACATTCGAGAATAACTCCATTATTTTCATTCAACAATCGAAAACTTTTTAATGGCTCGAATGTTCGCCTTCTTGAATATATTGTACTTGAATCGATCAGTTTGCAAACTGGATTTCAACTTTTGATTACAGAACGGTATGGTGTTCCAACCACCGCCATCTGGACGAATCAAATCGATTGATCGGAACCAAAATTTACGATTCTCTTACACTGAATCGAACGACGAAGGTAATTATAAATGTGAGGCGAAAAATCGAATTGGAACAATCTCCAAACAAATCAACCTGAAATTTTCGAGTAATTGACAATATGTTAATCAAAAAACTGAAATTGCTTACTAAAATTTTTTTGTAGATAAACCAAAAGATTATAATCAATGGCTGATCATTTTTACTGTAGTAATATCGATTGCTTTGATAATCGCAATAATATTTACAACAATTAAAATACGTAATGAACGTAAATTACAGCGAGAGCTACAAATAGCCGGTTTGGTTAATTTCGAGAAAGGTGCAATAGAAAATTTGAATCCCGATTTAGCTATTGACGATCAAGCTGAACTATTGCCGTACGATAAAAAATGGGAATTTCCAATCGAAAAATTGAAAATTGGTAAACAATTAGGCTCGGGGGCATTTGGTGTTGTTTTAAAAGGCGAAGCCTACGGTATAATTGATAATGATGAAAAAACAACAGTGGCTGTAAAAATGTGCAAAAAGAACGCCGATTATACGTATATAAAGGCATTAGCATCCGAATTGAAAATTATGGTACATTTAGGCAAACATTTGAATGTTGTTAATTTACTCGGCGCTTGTACGAAAAATGTGGCAAAAAGTATATGAAATTGATAACATAATTTTCGATTAAAATCTAAAAGAATTTTTTTAATATTGCAGGAGAATTGTTAGTTATTGTGGAATTTTGCCGTTTCGGTAATCTACATAATTATTTATTGCGTCATCGCGATAATTTCATCGATCAAGTCGACCCGAAAACCGAACATATCGATTTTACAATCGGACAAGATATTTTGGAGCGGACATATTCGGTATCCAGCAATAAAAGCAACCCTCAATCGCCGTATTTGAAATATGCCGCATTGTCGTTCTCGAACAATACTAATGTACCGACAGCAATGGCGGATTATCGCGGGAAAAATTACAGTGGTACCACAACTGTGACGGATACAACGTTGGTATCATCGGGCCTCGGTAGCGAGGGATTGGTAATTAGTAATAATAGCGTACAGCCGGAATGGCGGTCGAATTATCACGGTGATTATAATAAAGGCGTTGTACGGCCCATTTGTACGAAAGACTTATTAACATGGGCGTTTCAAGTGTCGCGTGGCATGGAATATTTGGCGTCACGTAAAGTGCTGCATGGCGATTTAGCCGCACGTAACATCCTACTAGCTGATAATAACGTAGTGAAAATCTGCGATTTCGGCTTGGCGAAGAGCATGTACAAGAATGATAATTACAAGAAGCGCGGAGACGTGAGTTATATTCGTTGGCGCTGATTAATTTTGTAATTGAACGTTTTCCAGGGTCCTTTGCCGGTGAAATGGATGGCCATCGAATCGATCCGCGATCGGGTCTTCTCCACACAATCCGACGTCTGGTCGTTCGGCATTGTTCTATGGGAGTTTTTCTCATTGGCGCGCACACCATATCCCGGCATGGAAGCCGATGAGCGTCTCTACAATAAATTAGTGGACGGTTATCGCATGGAATCGCCCCAATTCGCCCCCAAGGAAGTCCACAAAATGATGATGGACTGTTGGCGGACGAAGCCGCCGCAACGGCCTTCATTCACAAATCTCGCCGAACGTATCGGCTCCATGTTGGAGGACAGCGTACGGAAGCACTATATCGACTTGAACGATCCCTATTTAGTGATGAACACCCAACGAATAGAGAGCGGCGAGAACGACTATTTGGCCATGTTGAGTCCGCCGGACTACGATCAATTCTCACAGCCGCACGATTACGTTAATGATATTCAAGTACCGGAAGATAGTGCCGGTTATCTTTGTATGAAGCCGGTGGAGATTTTCAGTCCGCGGCCGGATGATGGGCGAATTTTCGATTTTAAAAAGGACTCTTCTGATAAGGCGAGCACAACAGAAATGGTGCCGATGCTGCGATCACCTTCTGTTTCGGATTCTGATAATGAGTCGGCTTGTAATAGTCCGACGAATAGTTTTGCGAATCCTTCCTATCATCTACCGCCGATTATCGAGCGATCTGATAAGGACATCGTTAAAAATAGTGATAATTATGTGAACATGCCCGAGAATAAAATCAAAATCGATAAAAACTCGCTAACAAAGAGTGACTGCAATAATAAACAGAATCATTATGTGAACAATAACAGTCGTGACTGGGAAAGTGCCAAGATGTAATCGATTATGACGTACCATTTGTTTATTTTATGTATCATTAATCATTACAATTAGTCTTAAGTGCCAAAGATCCTCAATCCAAATAAAAATTGTTCATTCTAACACTGTAGGGAATATTGTGCAGTTGATTCACTCTTTTCCCAATTATTCCGCCTTTCGTCCGTCTCCATTCGATGTCTTCCAGCAGTTTCCTAACGACATCATCCGAATTCGGTGTATAAAAGTCGAAAAAATCGACGATTCGCCACAAATTCGACAGATTCTCTTTCAGCCAATAGTGAGGAATTAGCAGGCATGTAGTTGGAATGTTCGCTACAAATTCGCGATTTTTATGATCCTCGCCGATATTGAAACACGCCAATTTGGATAGCTGATAAACCTAGAACGTCGTAAAAATATTAATTACATTTCTAAAAAAAAGAATACAATACCTTGACGAAATGTTGTTTAATTTTAGAATTTTTCAATTTTCTACGAATTAATTCGAAAATTTCACAACAACCATCAATTATAAAATAAACAAAAGTTGTTTCACCATAATCATCGTTCAATATTAATCGATCTTTATTGTAAGTTTTCACTGTTGATAATTGACAGCATTTTTCAATTTGCTCATTATTCCAATCGTTGAAATAATGCAAATCTCTCAACATCACTCTTATTCTATTCTCCATCAATTCCAACTATATCCTCGTTACGGTCGCAAAACAAACAGAAGTTTGTTCGATACTTCACCGGGATCCACCTGGAAATTCATCGAGACATTTCCTATTATTCCCCATCGGCATATATCTTTTCTGTTTGTTCGATATTCGACATAAAATACCGAACGACTCATTATTCTCCATTAATTAGCCAACTTGTGAAGAATGCACAACTGCTACAATTTCTCAAGTTCAGCCTACTGTGCCACGATAAATTGAAGGCGAAACTCGATAATTTAGAAGTTGTCGCAAAAACTCTAAACCAAAAAGCATCTTTTAGCGTAACTATAGCATAATTCTCTTTGTATTCTATCAGAGGCGAAAGTCATTAAATGATTCGGCCACATCACGAGTCAGTGGCAGTTTGTTGATGATTCACCAGCGAGTCGTGATGAAAGCCTAATCTCCTCGCCTATTCACTTCCTCGATTTCTATTGATTCGCTTTTGAAGTTTTTGTCGAAAGTTTCGACTACCTCAAAAGCCTCATTTGCATGTATTGATTGATTGAAAGCAGAACTTTCGATGGATAAAGGATGGTTGTGGAGTCACTTTCCAGATTGTTAACTATAGTCGTGAGATAAGCGTAAATTCGACCATTCGAATGAAGAAAATAACGAGAACTCATAAATATACACCGATTAGCCTACTTTGGAACGCTATTCATAAAGCACGACACACCTAGTACCTCACTGATAAGGCTGATAAGCAATCTGCGTATTTCCTAAAGTTAACACACTATCCGTTATTTATAGCTCTCACTTCCATTTCAGACTAGAATTGAGTTCGTCCAAGGATTTCTCTCTAATTGAGATCCTAAATGATTCAATAATTTAGATTGTCTCGGGGCCAAAAAGACGCCGAGAAAATGGATTTTAGTGAAAATCTATACAATAATTCGGCAATTATCGTGGACTAAAAGTAGACTCGCACTATCAACAATACGGGCTCTATTGCAACATTGGGAACAATGAATTATCGAGCGCATCCACCAAAGTTGGACGTCTTCGGAATAATGATCAGCTGTAATCGGGGACGAACGATTCAGCTTTAGGCTGGAAAACTTTGACTGAATTAATTAACAATTGTGACTCACTTTGACATATAATTCTATATACTTTAATACATAAATAACAATATTTGTTTTACGTTTAACATGTATCTGTTTTGGTTTATGGTGGTATACATTTACAATATACTATAAGTACGTACAACGATTTGTGTGTATAGCACAAATTCCACAGTTTTATCATTCAATTAAATATATATTCTCTCATTGTTATCAATACAAATTAATTTAATTATATAAAAAACACTCGTGTTTTGACACTCTAATTATATACAGCCAAATCGAAATTCAACTATCGTTCAAACGAAATATAACAACAATAAGGCTCACAAATACAATTTAATCATTCAGACAGATTGGGGAGTTGATTTGGGAAATTTGGCATTGGTTTGGATTGTTGCAGGTATTAAAAAAATAATTTTTGACGAGAAATTGACTCACAATTGACCAATAATTTGGCAAAGATCAACTTTGTACCAAAGCACGCCTAGTAATTAAGCCCCTCGAATATATAGAAAATTTAGTGATAAACAAACAACGCATTCATCCATCAATACGGGAAGTGTCAATTATCGGGAAAAATTCAATATTGTAAACGATTAACAGTTAGAAATTCTTGCTTTAATTTTTACGGATATTTTGAAAATCAGTCTAATTGTGTCTTCACGTGGCCGCATTACCATTATCGAAGCCTTTTATCAATGTTTCTATAATAAATTTGATTGTTATCTTGTAGATATTCTCAACGTTATCGGTATAGCGATCGCCTAATGTCGTTTCGACGGCTGTCAGAAACGGTTTCTCGATTCTCTGCAACAAATAACGGGATTTAATGACGAATCTGGGAATTGCGACAGTCCTACCCAGAAATATTCCGGCTTGAATCCGGGTATTCGACGATGGGAGGCACCCACTTGGTGTAAAAAATCGAAGAACGCGTCCAAATTGTCCAGCCCTTTAATACCTTCATCTAATGTATTCATTACAGTACTGGCATGTTCGGCTAATTCTAAACTATTGACTTGATCCTCTTTCGTTCGTAATTCTTTGAATTTATCGAACAGCTCTAGTAATTCTGAATGCTCCTCGAATAATCTGCAACAAATAAAATCGGGTGAATTAGAGAGAAATATTAAGTTTGCTTGGCAATTTGATCAAAGCATTAATTTGTGAAGGAATGGGGAATTGGGACTCAAGTCTAATTACTTATCATTAGTACTCCGACTTTGATAATTACATGTGTACATTCGAATTGATAATAATACTAATCACGAAATATCTACAACAACAATTTTCGGATGACTTCTATTATCCGATAACAACAACAATTGATGAGACAATTTCCGGAAATTAACACTATCTCCTTGAAATAGTTGCTGTTCGTACAAATAAATTGAACTAAATTTAGAACGTTGCCAATGGAATAAACCGAAACACATAAAATCAGAATAAATTATATTTTCCCACTGGAAATCTATTGATTGGTATACGAAAATATTAAAGGATGAGGCTTTAAATATTCCGTAATGGAATTGAGAAGAATCCCACCCGGCGCCTCCACCATTTTTCTTCAATGTTTCCATACCTATTATTCAGCCAACAAATCATTATAAATCGTGTTCTCTGAATCAAATTCGATTCCAATAACCCAACTGAGATTCTAGTTGTTAAGTGGGAACGAGTTGAAATGTAAATTATAAAAAAGTGAGCGTCAGACTCAATTAGGGACTAGATTAACGAGAGATTTGATAATAAATAACAAATGACATCTAATTACAAGCGAATTTGTATTGAGACGAGTTTTATTGCTTGTTGACGATGCGATTCTTCCACATCGATCTAATTTAATTGTTAATTAACACGAAAAACAAACGAGTGCAGTTTACAATACCGAATCCGAGATTTCGATACGGAATTATATGTTCGCATCATCATCACAATATTCGAACAAAAACTAAATATAGACATAGCCAATTAACGGATAGACAAACAAATTGTTTTTGTTCTATCTCGTCGTATTGATACTGGAAATTAATTAGTTTCCATACAGTGGAAAATTTCGAATTAATTCCTGGATATTTATATTTAGTCGCTTCTAGGAAGCTCGCAGCTGGAGTTCAACATTTCTAGATTCAGAATGTGGAGATTTCAAATATTGCGAGATAGTCAAGTTTCGATTGGTTGTGATCACAATGAGGAAGAAAAATTTTAGTAATAATCCCCGAATAAATGTCAATCAGGACAAATTACGGCGGTCTATGATAGCGGAAATCTTTATCGGGAAGCTCCACAATATATAAGAAATCATGATTAATCTTTGGAGAACAGTTTGGATTACTTTGAAGTTGAATCGAATTTGATTAAAAAGTTATAAATATATCAGGGAAAAAACAGGATTTCTCTCTCGTTAAGTTTTAACCTTTCGAATATAAGACTTCCGGTAGAATCATGATGGAACAAAGATATCTGTGTGTTCGTATTTATTTGAATCAAATTGAATTACGAAGTCTTCCGTCTTGACATTCTAAGTCCTTCAACGAGAAATTAAATGTAAATAGTCTCGATTTTCCGGACTTGCTAAACGATTTCATGGACAATAAAAACAGCTCAAGCTAGGGCTTATCAGAACAAATCACTTAAAAATTGTGATTAATCACTATTGGACGTTGCAATAATAAATCCATCGATACTCAAATGGACGAATCATTTATCACAAGATTACTCCTCTGAAACTATTTCTATGAATATTCGAAAAAAATATACACAATAAATCATCGACGTGAACAAAATATCAACTTGCCGAATAATTGTGAAAAAATCCGATAAACTTTTTTTTGGCCGAACTTAAGGCAGACAGAACGTCCGCCGAATAATTTCGGAATAAACAGCCTTGGAAATAGATTTTTATTTGAATCGAAAGTCTTTGAAGTAGTTGTCGAACTTTTTTCGAGCTTTCCTTTTACTTTGTTGAACTAACATGGAAAAGCTCGACGAAAAGCTGCCAGTCCAACGAAATGGGGCTTTAAATAGTAAGATGCTGTATTTTTGTGTTGAAGAAAAAACTTTATAGGCGAATTTCCCTTTATTTCCACTAGATTTTTTACTATCATATCAAGCTAATGTTATTATACAACTATAAAAGCCGCCCTTAGGGACATAATACGGGCTACATAATCGCGATAAAGGGACTTTCTCGAATATTGCACGTCAATTGGGTATTTCCATTAAAGGATCATTTTTTATTTGGTTAATGACAATGGCTTATATTTCAATAATCTAATTATTCGAGGGGATGGAATAACCACAATCACATGCATATATAAATTTGTTTAGAGAGAGATAGAGACTGATGCCTAGAGTTAATTAGCTTGATGGCTATTTTTCCGAACTAAATTAATTCTGGGTTGATTTAATAGGAAAAAATTGTACCATAATTCTGTTGAAATAGCAAGACCTTTAATTGAGTTGGAAAATAGTGGGAGATAAGATGAGCGTCGGAACGCCTATACGACTCGATGAAATCGCTCATAAAATAATAAAACAAAGATAAATACGTGTTTTTTTATCGTGGCAAAAACGCCTATTACCGCAACACGAAATAAAAAAACTTAAAACCAATCAAAAATTATCAATGCAAATTAAAAATCAATTTGGAAAATCTTCTATATAAGAGAAAAATTCATCGATAATTTCTTTGTTTGATCGATCAATTATGGCATCTTCGTTAAATTTCGTTTTCTTATTCGTCATAAGTGTTGCTATTATCGATCAGACCCATCAAGCTAACATAAAAAATGCACTAAAAGGTGAGTTTCGAAGTGTTGTTCTTCGATAATTTTCATTAATTATTTTGTAATTTTCTTGAAGAGAAACTGGCTGCTGTGCAAGCGCCCAAAATGAAGCCGGCCGAATTCGCTAGACCCATGGCGTCATCGTTGTCTTTGCCACAGAAAATATTCGAAATTATCCGTGTTATTTACGGTTCGTATTTGTTCGATTATGTTATTGTTGGATTCATCAAAATGTTGAAGACCGTCTTCCTAATAATAACATTGTAGACAGGAATTTTCGCGCTTCACTATAAAATGTAAATCTAAATACAATTTGTTTCTCTTTTATTTGATTTTATTTGAATTTGGATATTCCCAGATCCTTGAATCCCGATTACAGCGATATCGAAGGTGATTGGCCGAAAATAAGAATAAATCTCCCGAGAATTTCCCATCTTGAAATAGATTATCCGAAAGTAGGATTTGCGATAATTGAATTTACATGTAAAACAAATAGTCGTCGCAGCCAACTTGGAAGCCTGATCGAATTAATTACGGCAAATACTAGCTGTTGATTACTTTGCGAAATATCAAATATAACAAGTGAACAATAAACTGTTGTCATGGAATAAACGATGTCAATATTATCGAGACTTGTCCCGTTTCCTTGATTCTGTCCGATTTATTGCGGGAAATTTCGTTTATTTCAGCTAGAAATTCGTCTGCAATATTATCGAAGACAAGATCTTCCATGAATTTGGAATTTCGACATTCTAGAATTGTAATTACTCCTCAAATTACAGTCTGGAGATAAACCTTGATGGAAATACGATAGGAGCCTCCACGAATTTCCACATTAGCCAACTTAAATTGTATACAATACAAGTTTAAGCTAATTTACAACTTTGTATTGACTTTGAAATTTGATCTACAATAAAGTTGGACGGGCTTTTCACTTCCAACCGTCCAATAACGTATTGTTTATTATGGTGAATTCGTACAATTAAATTCCCCGAATTCTTCTAGCTCGATTTGTTTTATTAAATTGATATTTTCATTGTGGAGATATTCGAGAATTTTGCATATTTTTGTTAAATTTAGCTGAAATTGAACCCTTGTATTTATTCGAACAGTATCGACGACGTTATAGAAAGGAAGATCGTCTGCACGAAGGGTCGTAGATTGTGGTGGAACGGTTAGACTTTTCTGGTGAAATTACAAAAGGAAGTCATTTAGATAGGGGAAAAATCCCATTTCGGTATTTTCATTTCCAAATTGCACAGAGGTCATGTGAAACATGACATATAAATTTATTTATAATTCCCACCAAAAACTATTATATCAAAATAAATAAAAACATGAATAAATTGAATTTGATCGATTGATTTTGTCATTAAATCGAATTGATGGATGTTAAAATGAGATTGTCGTTTGGATTTTAGTAATCGTTGTCTGTTCAAAGTGGGCGAATTTTCAATAAACTTCAACAATGCAATCCCATTGAAATTTCACGAAAACAATACCATCTAATCAATTAATCATCTTTAAAATTATCGTTTAATTATTTCTCATTGTTTTAAGGATGTCGAACAAATCGCAATCAATATTTAAACACAAAATACTATATTTATAATTTAGTTTAAATCGGGCTTCCTATTTGTTAGACAAGAAAAATATGTTGCCATTCCTAAAGACCCCAATTACACTATTATTAGTTGTAACGACGATAATTAATCGAGCCCAATCGCAACCGTATAGTTGTAAGTATGATTTTGATAGCGTTTAAATCGTATAAATTACAAATAATTTCTATTAGATAAAAATGAGGAACCGTCTCAAATTGAGGAGGATTTCGACTACGCCGACAAACCGGACACATCCGCCCCAATAAGAGACGAAGTTAAGTCGCATTCGTATCAATTTCGTCGATTTCCAAGCCTATTTGGATCAGCCGATAGAGCCTCAGTAGAGTCCAATGTCAAACCGCAACCGTTTAGTAATAAGAATAACAATAAAAGTATGGCACGTTACGAGAAAATACCGCTCAACGAGATCTTGAGATTCGATACGTCATTTTTGAATTTTGGCGGCTTTGTCAATTTCTTCCAGAATTTAGTCAACAGAGTCAGACAAGTGTTTCAAGACTTCATAATTTGGTTTAGCAATTTGTAAAATATCCGAAATAAATACGATTAAATCATAGAATTATTCTATTTTAGCACAGAACATCCCTCGAATTTCACATTTCGGCGTTATTATTATTGGAATCACGTAGACAAATAAAACTTTTAGGTGGAGTGTAGGCGTTTGGTTCGTTAAAGGTCTAAAGCTTGAGTCTGGTTTCTGATCATTTTCGCTCCAACTAGTCGACATCAAAGGAGGAAGATCGAGTTGACGGAATAACCGGCTAAACAATCGAATTCACAATAATTTTCTTATTGTTAGCCTATTAGCTCGGCCATTGATGGGGAATAAGGGCCAACTCGATCAATTGTAAAGCGAAACGATCGACCCCTAGCCCAATCTTGTTACTGTTGCAGTGATAATCTCGTTTAAGAGGGTGGATTTTTGGGACAACCCCAAAGACATCTAATCACAATCAATTCTTGGAATATTGCCGTATTTCTCGATTCCGTGTTAATTTTTATCTTATTACGATTATTATTGTTCGAATCGATAGATTCTTTTCGATATCAAATCGCTTAATTCAATATTTGGCGATATCCGGTTCGATTGTTATCGAACAATAAATGGAAGACAAAGGACAAGTTGTTAATTAATTTCTTTCGAGATTGTTAATTGAATTGTTATCGGTCGAATTATGGACAGGAAACGGTGTATCTACGTGACGTGAGTCATTGTTCGAGCCAAAAAAAAATTTTTTTCCAATTACGTCGAGTCTACTTACTTCAAAAACATGCAAACTCCTGTCGATTCCATGGCCCTGCTGATGCCCTTCCAAGAGGCCAGCATATTGTACTTCTGTTTAGCGGTCAATGGTAAACGGGGATCGACTGGGGCCGGTGTCGATGGATATTTGCTGCTACTATGACCGGACCCGCCGCTGGAGCTCGCCAATTTTCCCAATTCACACCCCATAATTTGTTATTATTATTTTCGCCGAATAATTACTTTCGATAATCAATCACAATTATTGTAGATTCAAAGTGATGAATTATTCGATATTTTAATATAAACGGACACCAATAATGTTACCACCGTCATTATCACAAGCACTATTTTTGCTCCATTGGTTTGCACCAGGTCGTTAATTGGATTGTCACTTGGGTTTAGCACACCTCACCTGCTGTTGTGGCCCCTCTATCTCTCTCTTTTAGCTGCTCCCCGTCAATTGATTCGGTGCTATTTTCGATACGAACTGGAAAATTTACAGAAATATTGATAAAATTTTTACACTCGAACGTATTTTCGTCGATATATAAACTAACATTTGAATTTTGTTTGTGTTAAATCTACGTCTTGTTAAATATACACATAAATATAGCTGCGTTTATTGAAAGGACAGAGACAGTGAGCGATACATTTCTCTCCTATTCGCCCCCTGAAATGAGTGTAAACACGACAATTTTAGTTGGTTGCAACCGACAATTTGATGATTTCGACTGAAATCGATTTGTTGATATCACTAGAATATCGAACGAATTAATCGAAATTTATTGACTGTATTAAAGAAAAATCGAAACGATCCTTGATTATCGTGATAATCTATTTTGAGCTTTCAAGCTCAACAACTAGCACGATTCTCGAATAAATGCGGCATACCTGCAGCTTTGGCTGCTGAAATAACAATTTCAGGGTTTCATGTGTTCCGTGACCAGGAAAAAAATAATATTTTCGCATGGAAGAAAAATACGATCACACTTCAACGATTATTAAGAAACTTTACTGCCAGCGATCTACAGTGGGGAAGTTTGCGATCAAACCCAAAGCTTCACACTGTACAACAATTAATTCAGATTCTCTCTTTATAGTTGGAAAAACACACAAGGATTCATGACTAATAAAAAATAACAATATCAAAATCGGAATTGGGACGCATAAATAAAAGGAATAATTGATTATTCACGACCAGAATATGTTTGTGTCTATATAGATAATAAAATTGGAGAATACAACATTTTTAAAAAACGGAAAAATTCGCCAACATTCATATTGTGCCATCGATTATCTGGCTGTTCCTGACACATTTCACAACAAGAAAAGAAAATTATCTTTATAATTGTTGGAAAACGAACAACCAGCTATAATGATCGATTATTATCAATAATAATAATAATAATAATAATAATAATAATAATCATCGGACCTATTAATGTTCACTATTAGAAAATTTCGATTCAATGACTGAATTCGATTAGTTCATTGAGAAAATTAAGCGAAATGGTTCTGTTTCAGATGTGGGGAAATTGTATTGATTTAAATTTTCGTTAGCCTAAATTTCTAATAGAACCGAACAATTGCTTACTTATTTTATGATTTATCCTTTAATAGAGCGTCTCATTGTTATTAACACAAAATAACTTGGTCTTATTACAATTATCACTCGAGCCCTTATTTTGGAATTCTATAGGCAACCCCGTGCTTCAGTCTTTATACTTAAATGATAATACGTTGTGTTGCCTACCTCGAAAGCTGAAAACACGAACCTGAACTGAAATTCAACGTTGACTATCATCGTTTTTTTATTAGACGCATGCGTCTCGACGCCATACACTTTTCCCTTGCATTAGAATGTTGAAGTGGTTAGACTATATAGATATAACACCGTTATATAGACGAGGAGAGGTTGTGAAATATTGATTTCGTCATTGTTTCGAATAGCAATATCCATCCTTTTCCACCTCCAATATCACCTAGCACTCTCTCTTGTTACAAGTAGTTGATACTGAAGACACACTGTATAGTAATATAGAAAATAAACAGGTCTGAGTGTTAATTTCATTTTATTTTCGACTAAATAAACTCAAGAAATTCGATATTAGCTTAGAATCGAGCCAATTTCCACGATCATGATTATCCTTGAAGATGATGTAGATTCAATTTCCATCGATTTCCAGTGATTTCGCGATATTGAAAGATACAAATCGGTCTGTTGGAAAAATTAGGACGTTCTGTTTTCAGCGAAAATTTGCGGAAATTTCCCTTCTTGTCACTTTCCCAATTAAAGTCAATATTTATCCATCAAGATTGGATATAATTTGCGTATTTTGTTGTAATTTTTACCCATTTGACACCACTTTAGAGAGTGATCGATCAATTCTAATTAATTGATTCGTACAACTTTGGATAAATGTCGCTCTCGTTTTGTTAGTTTTTACTTGAAATTCCGCAACGTATCTTGAAGAAATCAGGTGTGTCAATAATTTACCATCCATGGTTCAGTGATTTAGCAGGTGTTTTTGTTTTATTATTATTTTAAACATTGATTTGAGACGAGGACGAAATTTTTTAAATGCGATCGCGTGACCGACGCTATTATAGTTTCAAAAAATCTTCGAAAATCGCTCCGAACTCGGATCTAATTTTGGAAAAGACCGGGATATGTGGCGATTAAAATTCATAAGTCGAGCAGAAATTCCGATTTTCCCACGATCTCAATCATCAGCGAAACAGACGAATTTCGTTTATAACGAGACCGCTGTAAATTTGATTACACCAACTATAAATAACGTTATGTATAAGGAAAATGACAGTTGTTACGGTGACGTAATCCCGCCAAATAGTCCGAAATATCGTAAATGTGGCACTTTATAAATTGATTCCGTTCAATTTCCATATGAAATTTTATCCAGTAAAAATATTAGAAACCCACTGGAGATAGAGAGGCGACTAAAAAGAAAGACAAAGAGAGAGAGATGGCTGAATTATGTGCAAATAAATCGTGAAGTATACTTGCACAAGGGTTTTCGAGGGTTATTGTCCTGTTCTTGTTTGCTTTATTTCACTTGTCGTTACTTTATCGATAAATCTTTGTATAGTTTCTGCTTACCTAGACGAATTTAATGGAGATTTAGTCGAAAATTTGTAATAAAGAACGAAAGACGGTTGTTGTGCTTGTCTCAGATTTCATTTGTTTGGAACAAACCTGATTCTTTGGGGTACTATTTGCGTCTAGTGCTAAACAAAGAATATAAAGTGCGAAATTCGATGACAATAGCCATGCTTTTAATCCCTCACATATGTGGCTTCCACCCTTTTATCATCAAATCGAGACTATATCAAATATAATCACTCAACTGATATTGAAACAGATAAGGATATTAATATTTGATCGATTCGTGAGGTTTTAGAATTTTTTCTGTTTCGCTTACACAGGTCTGTTCTATATTCAATTCACATATGACAGACGAAACAGGGGATGAAATTGCATATAGACAGGAAGTAAAACGAGGACGTTGTGTAACACCACTATACTTCAACTATTAAGACCGTGAGAACTTTCTGAAGTGGGTTGTATGTAAAATATATATCTATATAGCCATGTAGAAGAGGCCCTGTTTCCGCCCCCATATTCCCAAGCACACATAAATTCAAAGCTCCCTCTAGCAATATGGATCAGACGAATATTTATAGAGGGAAAAACAAAAACTATAGAAAGACGAAATTCAATATGTAGAGGAAATTTGCGCCCAACTAGCACCGGATCTAATTCTACGATAAATCGAATTATTTAAATAAGCGAGTATGTATATTCGAAAATCAAAATTCAATCGAATCAATCTGTATATTTTCTATTTCTATAGGAATATATTGGAGCTAAATGGGCGAATTCTCGATTTCTCAGACTCTAAAATTTCCAACATAATTTGATTTTCCCCTAGTAAATAGTAGCAGATGTAATTTCAACATACAGATCCATTAACTATATCAAAATTCATCAATAACACAAGAGCTATGTAACTATAAACAAATATACAGGACGTCCCGGCCGCAAGGTCCCGTTTATATCTCGTTTATTAATAGAAATAATTGGAGGACTTTCAGTGCTTAATTAACCGAATATGGAGTATAAAATTTTCCAAGAAGATTCAAGGCACCTCCTGTGCCAAACTGGCGAGTATCCCAAAATTTGATCCCCATTCCGCCTAGTTCCCAATTATTTAGAAAGGTTTCCTACCGCTCAATTATACATAAGTGTTCTCATGTGAGTCCTCCAACCAATTATACTCATAAATAAACGAAATATAAATGTGGGACCTTCCGACTGGGACACCCTGTATTGCTCTTTCTCTGTTTACATTTATGCCGATTCCATTACCTAATATCAACCAAGTTTCTACTTTATGGTGCTTTAACATTAAGAGAAATAAAGAAAAAAACTTGACAATTCAATAAGTCGATTTTTTGTATTTTCAATAATGGAATTTTTCGAAATTCTAGTGGGGCGCAACAGTAGTAATAGCGGGGATGTCCCCCAATGTTGTTATAATATCGGATTGTCTTCAGTCTTCTTCAACAAAGCAATCGTTGAAGTAGTGATTTTACCGGAGGCGAAGCAATCGATCCACCAAATATCAAAGAATGTATAGCAATTGAGCCGAATTTCCCACATTACGTATAAATAAAACAATGAAAATCATCGATTTTCCCGATAACAATAGTGAATTGTGGCTTGTGCGTGCTGTTAATAACAATAATAATCGTCGAAAAAAAAACGAGAATGTAACAAGTAAGCTTCAGTGACAATAATTTTATTACTCCTAGTTGTTTTAGTTAATAATTAAAACTATAATCGCGCCATTTTCGCCTACTGTTTATCGAGAGTTTTCTCTCACTGAATAATTGAAATATTCAAATATCGTGCTGTTTATTTGTTGTGAGCATTCTCAATGAAACCATATTTTACCACACAAAACGGAATTTCACAATAGAATTGTTCCGTTATATAGAGAAAAAAAAAGGCAAATTGTAACCATTTTGAATAATTTCCTCGAAACCATTTTCAATGATAATAAGCTCATTTCCATTAAACGGCCCCTTATTGCATCATTGTCCGTCGATTTGAGCTTTCATTGATAATTATCCGAAATGAATTGCGGGAATTATTCGAAAAGACGGCCAACGAAAATAATTGACGGAAAAGCTTCAATATTATGGAAAAACGTCGATTGGCAAAATCGAGTTAACGATTCGAGAATTTCGAGCGGAAACCAGCATCCGGTCACTTGCTTGAAAATCTTGACCTTGTTCATCGACTTTTTGTTCTTTGTTTTTTTTTTTTGTTTGTGGAACGATGCCACCGACGCCAGGTGTGTTGTTGCTAAATTGATTTTTTTCGGCATATCGTCATTTTGAATCCCGCACAAAATCATGATAAATCCGTTAAAGGTCATTGTTTTATTCTTATAATTTCAACAATACATTCTTAAGAGTCTTGTATGGAACGTGTTGATTATCTAATTCAATAAATCTATCTCTCTCTGGTACGTGGATGGAACTTTGACCAATAGATATGCCAGGTTAACAATCAAAATTAGATTAACTTTATAATTTAAACGGATATTGTAGTTGTTACAAGTTTCAGACTGGCTTATCTCTAAGCCTGTAATTAATTAATTGATCTGGCACGATCTGAAAGCAACAAGCACGCAAATAATAA